>SWEM01000695.1:0-14662 GCA_019593585.1 Nitzschia palea | reverse complement strand
TGAAAGGGAGAACATGATTGAGAAAGATAATGACTTGAATGTTGATTGGCTTCATACCCATAAGAATTGTAGGTCTTACTGGTTGATGATGCTGGCACGACGTGGCCGCTGACGTGTGATGCCAATTGCGACAAGTCGGCGAAGTCGGAGGGATCGTTTGTTCTTTCTTGCATACCGGTAGTCGACTGCTGACTGGAACCCAGCCATGCCGAAGATGTACTTACTGGCAACACTATGTTGACAGTTTTGTCGTCGGCTTCTTGTTCAATCTCAGAGTCCAGGTATGTTCCCTTGGCAGTAAGGTGTTGAGATGTATCCAAATATGTGGCTACAGATCTCAACGAGGGGATGATGTTTTGTGGGCGACCAATAGCGGGGTGAAATGGTCTCGGCATATGACTGTTTTCCCGGTCAAGGTACAATGCAAAGTTGTCATTGCTGGACATGTCTGATTCTTCCAGTTCACGTCGTCCGCACCTGTCGCGGTATCCAACGTTCTCCCCATGTTGCTGTTGGAACCAATGATCCTTCAAGTCTTGACGAATTCTTGCAGTTTCTTGAACAGATTGCTCTTGTCCATGAGGTGATGATTGCATTGCTTTAGAATGGTGAGGTATCATCTTTTCGCGACCTACTACTTGTAGCATCATGCTTGTCCCTTGTGGAACATGAGAAAGCTTGAGAGGAGAGACTTCCTTCTTGAGGCAAAATTGTTGCACATGTTCAACACAGTGCAAGGAAGAGTACTTTAACATGACTGGGTCATCATGGGAACCTTCATTGTCAATTCTTGAGTGTGACATCGGATTGCCAGGTCCGATGGTTGCACCCAGCTGGTTGGGAGCTGCTCCTCGCATGCCAACGATGGCAGCAGTCGCGTACTCTAAAGCTGGAAGCCCTTCAGTACCAGACAAACTGTCGGCGTTTGGAACTGCACCAGTATTCATCACCATTGTGGCATGGTGGTGCTGCTGCTGCGACAACGTGAGGGATTCTCTGTCTCCTGTTATGCCAGACATTGTCCATGGAGCAACAGAAGAAAGCGATTTTACCCAATCATTGTAGTTCATTTGTCCATTGTTTGATGAAGTTAAATAATTACCGGAAGGATGATCACACCAGTCACAAGTCGTATGAACAAGAACGTCGGTTTGCCCATTGTCCTCATGGTGATTAGTACTATGGAGTGCTTGAAGAAACTTGTTCTTGCACTCGCTTCTCCCTGGACACGTGTCTTTCTCGTCGTTGTTGTTCCTGACAGGATCACGAACAAAGAGTGGTGACATAGGAGCAGGAAGGGCGATCGCTGAGCCTCCAATCTGTAAGAATGATGTTGTACTATCAGATTCAAGCTGCCACATTGATGAATCTCCGTCTATGTGGTGTGCTCTGGGCTCCTGGCACGATGATGGTGATCCCGTAGGGGAAGAGTTTATCCCCGAGGACCACAGAATAGCACTCAGTTGTCTTCTTTTATTGTCGCTCGGAGTATCGGCCTGCGGGTTCTCTGGAAAGGACCTTCCCCGGCGCCTACATGCATCGTCAGCTGTCGAAGAACAAATAGCATGGGAAGACATTGTTGATGCCCAGGCACAGCTTGCAGTACCAGTAGTATGACGAAGGGGAGAGTGGCTGTTGTGTTGGCTCCTTGTTGTTGTATACTGCGTCCGCATCTCTTCTTGCTTGGGAGTAGCAGTACTCAAGGCTGGATACTGGAGGGAGAAAGGGGAGAGGTGAGACCATGCATCATGCACTGGTACGATTCCAAGGTGGTCCTCCGCTCGAACAACAATAGTAATCACGCAGTCCATGCACTCTCGTCGATTTTGCGTTGTCTCTCTGTAGCGATCATAATTACCTTTCGTTGGACAATAGGCTACCCAAGTTGGTGTGTGTCCTTGATTGTTGCTTACAATTTGTGTTATTCCTGTGAGATGGTGTACCTGTATTTTGGTGTTTTTCTGTGCTTTGGGGTTCTTTTCAAGGCGCACGAAGCTGCTGTCACAACGCGTCTTGATCACGAAAAGAGAATCGTCGTCACACATAGAGTGTTCTTTACGCAACGAACTATGTAAAAGCCTTGGCACGCGGATGAATTTGATGCGCGACTTGAATCTACAAGGGAAAGCATGAATTTATTGCCTCTGCAGGCGAATCGGATGTGCTGATATGAGGGAAGAAAGGACACACACCTTGAAGGTTGACTTTCGCCCATCCTTGAAACAATAGCCCTCGACAAATGCCAGCATCGATGCCTGCCGAATTCGCCAACACTACTCAGCACGTAACAAACACGACAGCATAAATGCAAGAGAACCTCCGTATGTGGTTCTGAAAAAATGTGTGTCATCGATGATGATGCACGTAAAAAAATCTTCCGAACCTTCTCGGAATCTCGATTCGTTATATATCCAGGTTTTGATAGCGTCAAAATTCTTATACACCCGGGATATGTTTCCGGGATCCGGTGTGACGTCTACAATCCACAATGCGCCTGTTTCTCCCAGTCCGTCTGTGCGTAGGCAGTCCTCGACAACCATACCATGAGCATTTCGACCATACAGTATTACCAATTGACTTGGTCCCGTCGCCGATGACATGACGAGATCATGTTTGCTCTATTGCATTATAATATTTCTGTTGACAACATTTCGAGGAGGAGCTACAAGAAGTTTGTCTCGGACTTTGACACGTGACAAACAAGCAGCATTGGTGAAGAATGAAGTCACTCATTCGCCTCGTCGGGGCGCGTCATCACCGTCGCCTTCCAAGGATTCCTTATTACAATTGCCATCTGTTCCTGTCTCTGTGGAGGCAATCTTATTTCCTAGAAGACTTCCAGTCAAGATGTTCATCAGGCTGGTCTGTCTGGGTTCGGTCATGGTGTCCCTGGTCAACTGCTTGGCCACGGCAGGCATACCTCATATTCAAGCAATTTGGAGTATTTTACATGGTGACAGTGGCATTCCCATGCCCCACAACTACCGTCCGAGTTTAGCTGATATCAGCATTGCTCGGCTGATTGCTAGTTCGACCAACGAAATGCTACCACCTATTGCTCTACCATCCCTTGGTCCCCTCCTTGGTTTCTTGGTCTCAATATTACTCTACGTCGGTTGCACAATTCTTGTACCTAGGTGGTTCATTGCCGCAAAAGTATTTCTAGAATACTCCAAAGTTTCCACTGATACTGTGGTAAAATCATTATTCAGCCAACGAACAACTCCCCTATCATTGTTGATACGAATTGACGATGACCATTGGCAACAAGATCTTGGGAACCATGACAAGAGGCGAAAGTCCGTCATTTGTCACCTAGAAACATCAACGTCATCTTCCCAAAATTTAGAGCAGGCTACGATTCCTTTAGTCGACAACAATGATACGATCGGATCTCATTTTTCACACCCGTCACCAAATTATTTTGAACTAAATCAATGTCGATTCTATTTTGATCCTGCATCCGGAAAATGCGTTGACGGGGGCCCACTTTTACACGGAGCGCCAATTCGAGAATTACAAGCGTTGATGGTAGATGGTGTTACCGAAGATGATCGGACCATTGCCAGAGAGCGATATGAACCCTACAATCGACCATCCTTGGCAACACCCACCATTACCGAAGCATTTACGGCACGAATTTCGTCTCCCTTGGTCGTCATCCAATTCCTTGGAAGAATTCTTTCCTGTTTAGAAGAGGGACCTCAAATTGTTTTGAACCTAATCGTGGCATTGGTAGAACATTGGATGGATGCTAGGCAAGCCATTGTCGGTGCTCGTCAAATGGCACAAGAGGTACAAAGCAGTGTTCAAGATACCTCTAGTCTCGAGGTCCTTGTTGTGCGCAACTGTGAGGACAAGGAGCATGATGGAAAGAAACAATCCAAAATTTTGGTACGCGTCAAGGCAGTAGATTTGATTCCTGGTGATGTCTTTGTCCTACCACATCGTGGCGAAGATCTAGTGGCTCCCGTCGATGCATTACTTGTACAAGGAGAATGTCTCGTCAATGAGGCAGTGTTGACTGGGGAGAGTGTACCCCAAAGCAAGACACCCATGGATTTCACGGAACGACTGCAAGAAGATGAAAATGCTCGTCTGGACCTGGATGGTGACCGCAATTCGGTCATTTTTGCTGGCACCACATTGATTCATTGTTCCAATCTTGCCCATCAAGTAGAAGTGGGAGGAACCTTTTTCCCATGTCACAATCAAACATCGGGTGTGGTATTATTGGCACTCCGAACGGGCACGTACTCATCCAAGGGACAAATTTTACGCACTCTCAATAGTGGTGGACATGTCGGATCCATTTCTACGCCACAATCGGAAAAGGATGCCGTTCGGCTCATTTCGTGCTTGTCGGTCTTTGCCATGGCCTCCTGTGCATCCTTGTTTGTACCCCAAAAGGGCGACCAAGAAGAGACTCCGGTTTCAGGATTTCGTAGATTCATTCAATGTACCCGCATATTGATTTCCAGCATTCCATCGGATCTTCCCTTGGCCCTTTCAGCCGTGGCTCGCTCCTGCTCCCGTCAATTACGACAAGATGCGGATGTCATTTGTTCTGAACCAGGATCGTTGTTAACCGCTGCAACGGTGAATACAGTGGTATTTGACAAGGTAATTATATTTCTTGTCCTACACAGGCATGTCCGTTTTGCATGATTAAGAATGGTACTTCTCACTTTGTGCTCCAGACTGGAACTCTCACGGCAGACACCCAGTCGGTCTCGCAGCTCATTCCAAAACTGAGTGGACACGAGGCAGAAGTATCAGAGTCGTTTCAAATTTCACATTTGGCGGGCTGCCATTCTCTCATACACTTGAACTCTTCGTCACTGGCAACATCCAGCCAAGTTATTGGTGATCCTCTAGATCAAGCGGGATTCCTATATAGTGGATGGAAATACAATGACACCACCGATTGCTATGAGGCGCCTTCCACGAATGTATCGGGAGCGACAACGACACCTATTCGACTTTGGCAAATCAAATCATTTCCATTCGACCCGAACAAGCGAGTGTCGTCTGCCGTTGTCGTCGTGGAGGAAGCCAGTGGCTCACTCCGACTCTTAGCTTTGACAAAAGGATCACCTGAAACCATGCGCTCCATGTACCACCAACGGACCGATGGAAACTTCACTTCAGCTTATGATAAGCAAGTGAAACACTTTGAAGTCCAAGGGTATAGAAGCATCGCCATGGGGTGGAAAGATCTAACTGGAAGTGTCCACACGGAAAGACTTTTTCCGGATGGCTTGAATGCCAGGGACATATTCAATGTCAGGAAGGAGGGATCCAAGCTTCATCGAAGCGACATTGAAGGGGACGATATGCAATTTGGAGGTTTTGTAAAATTCCATGCTTCGATACGACCAAGTAGCCGTCGAGTGATCGATGAGCTCAACACTGCCGGAATACGGAGCATCATGTTGACTGGTGATGCCATTGATGCAGCCATCACAGTTGCATCAACGGTCAAGCTCGTCCAACAACGCAAAGTCGCAATTTTGGAGATTGTTAGAGGCGAAAATGGAGACGAACAACTGCAATGGAATTTTGTTGAAATGACTAACAAAAAGGGCGGCGCTTCACGAAGGTCTACCGGTACAAAACCTTTCACCAGATCATCCCTTCAGTCTGTCCTAAAACGCCAGAGGGATGGGAAATGTGCCATTGCATGTACCGGTTCTGTACTTGATGTCATGTTCGCCAGCACATCGAAGGCCCACCAATACTTTATGGAAAATCTCTTTCGTGTTTCTGTGATTGCAAGAGCCACACCGAAGCAAAAGAAAGTCGTAATCTCGTGCTTGAAATATGAATGCGGGCGACGTGTCATGATGTGTGGTACGTTGATAATAGAGGTCATTTGGAACAATTGTTCTGGAATCATCTAATAATTTGCATGTTCTTGCTACTCTCAGGCGACGGTGTCAATGATGTCGCAGCAATGCGGTCGGCTAATGTTGCAGTAGCGTTGTTGAATGGATTCGGAGCTGAACACAACCAAGTTGACGGAAAGGACTTTGATGACGAAAGAAAGAGGAAGAAAGTGGAAGCACAGAATTTGGGAAGCCAAAGACGAAACAAGTCCAGCGGGGGTCGTAAAAGAGTTGCCTTGAAGTTGGAAAAGGCCCAAGCAGAAATACGGCAACGCGTCGCTGCTAGAGAAGGTCTGAGTCCCGAATCGAACGATCTTAAATTTGAAATGCAAGATATCAAAGACATGATATCTGCATCGCTAGGAGTCATAACAGAAGAAAGAAAGCGTCATAAAAGCCTTCGACTGGGAGGAGGGGACGCAGCTCGGATTCTTGCGACAGAACGATGGCAAGAAAACGATGATGAAATGGACAACGACGAAGAAACGACCCCGACCATCAAGACAGGAGAGGCTTCTCTCGTGGCATCATTCTCATGTCTTCATCCGTCAATCGACGGAGTCGAGGCTGTTCTTCGAGGAGGTGTTGCCACTGCGGCGTCGGTTCTAGCCACCCAACAGCTCATTGCTCTACAATCTCTCTTGAATTGCTTCAACATGGCAACTCTCTACCGAGGCGTTGTTCGCTATGGCAAGTACATGAATACAGTTGAAGCCACGCTATACATGCTCGTTGACCAACAAAGATACAAAATGTCTTGCATACCAAGACCGCGACTTCCCAAATCTCCAACCATCCGGCCACCCCATTCCATGTTTCATCCCACTTCGATTCTCCGCACAATCTTTCAGGCAATTGTAAATATCGTGCTCATGAATTCGGCAGTGAGCTATGCCAAAAGTCTCGAGGTTACAACCAACACAACACCTCGCAAGTATCAATTACAATCTACCACACACAACAATGGTCCCAAGCTCTCTAAAATCTTGAATGCCCTAGCCGTCTCTTGCAAGGCGGAAGATGATGATGCCGGCGACCAACCCAGTTTGTTTCGTCGCCCTCCGTTCCATCCCAACTACGAAACCAACACGGTCTTTATTCTGTCCATCTTGCAAAACATGCTCATTTCCTTGACCAATCACCAAGGCAAACCGTTTTTTCGCAGTATTTTGGAGAGTCGACAATTATGCACCATTTCCGTAGGCATCGTTGGTCTATGTGTGGCCTTTGTGGCCGAGCTCTCGAATCCATTGAACACCCTCCTCCAATTGAAGCCTCTGCCGCACAAGAAGAGTCGAGTCATATTCTTGGGAATTATTGCACTGAATATTGTGGCAAGTAGCGCCATTAGTCGGATGTTTGCTGTCAAGGATATACAGAATGACCACGAGCCAAGAATCACCACCGGTGAAGACCGCGCGGCTGATTTGGAAGAACGACTTCTCGAGCAAGAAGCGGCTCAGAATCTTCGAACGAGTTTGGTGGCCCTAAGTTTCATGGCCTATCTAGGTATGGACGTGCTACTCAAGTCCAAGTAGAGAGGGGAAAAGTCTAGTCAGCAAGCCATTCTGACAAGGAAGAAAAAAGGGTGCATTGGGTATACAATTGCTTGACTGACCACATAATTCTTAAGATCGTTGTCATTATCCTTGTCATTCATGAATTTTTTCAGGCAATTACTAAATACCAAAGTTGTGACAAAATCACAATTTGCAATATTCCTCGAACAATATGACCGTCGGGGTAACGCAGGGGAGGTCCGAATGTCAGCTGGGCATCGTGAGTAAACATGTAGATATTTGCCGGGGTAACCGCCAGGGTCAACCCAAAGAGTAAAAAGGCTGGTATCTGGACTGGAATAGTATGGAGGCCACCCAGTATCAATAAAAGACCTCCTCCCATTTCTGCAACACCAGTCCAATACACATGATAGTCGGCATGGGACAATCCAAATCGATCGGCACCCGGTGCCGGAACATTCCATAATCCACCCCAGGTTCCGGGGGGAGGAACAATGGCGGCATATTCGTTCTTGTAGACAAAGTGTGTGGCACCCAATGCTGTAAAGATCAAACCTAGACCAAATGGGGTTGTAAAGAGCAAGATCGATTTGACGAGGCCACCAGAAATGGAATCGATCCACAACAAACTGTTGGACAGGAGCCAGGTACCACCCAATAAACCGACCCCGATACCAATCACTCCCAATTTTTGTTGCACATCGTCTTGAGCAGAGAGCAATATGGAAGGATCAGGTCTCGGAACATCCATGGACTTGTCATCCTGTGAGAAATGCAATCTACCGGTAGGTGTCTGGTTTGGTAGATATTGCCTGCACTGCCCAGGAAGGGAGTGGATGGATGGGACAGGAGTGGAAAACGACCATGTGCTTTCGATGCAACATAGGGCAGTCAACAAGATGACCAATAGGCGGTATCTCGTTCGCATGACAAGGGGCTGTGCCAATGGAACAAGCGAAGTCATGATAAATGCTCAGGTAATGGGATTTGTAATAAAAAGTGTCATGTGGTTCCTCAAGGATTCGCTCCACTCCTGCCAATGACGTAGGCATGACACCAAGGATACGATATCTTGGATTTCTTCGACCACGCTCCCGGGAAAGTGGTACGAGGTCCTCGCACCGGAAACACATGGCATTGTTGATCACTTTCGTACAAGAGTATGACGGTGATGAAAGGAACATCAACTTGACAATCCAACACCATGTCTATGCTCCAACGATCACCATGTATCTTGTTGGTCATCGTGGCATTGTGTTCAGAATGTGTATTAGCCACTCGAGGCATTGTTGCCATGGAACTCGCCAGGAATCGAACCCCACCGGTTCACCCATCCTTGGCCGGCATTAATGTGACCAAACTCGATTGTGGTATGCGGCTGTTGGCACTGGACTATGCCAAGACATTGACAGTGAATGATGTCGACACTTGGAAACATGTCCACGAAGCACTTCGATTGGAAGATTTATGTCACATTCCATTTTCCTCAAATCATGACAAGGCCATGTCAGTATTCCCGCACTCACCGACAACAGTAGAACCGTCCTCCCTTGACAAACTGTGTTCCAAACCGAATCAATGTCTTCATGTCGTCACCAGCATCAATAACAATCTTGATGAAATAGGGTGTACCAATGGATCGAATTCAAATCTTCGCCATGGATCCAAAAGGGATGGATCCTTACTTTGTCCCTTTCTTTCTATTCACGATGCCATTCAAGAATCCCGAACGTTGCGACAAACCCTCCTACAGCAACACACACCCTTGACCGTACCAAGAATTAGTATAGTCTTGGGCCCTGGAATTCATAGTTTGCAAGGGAAAACCGTCCAACTATCCTCACAAGATGATGGATTGACCATTATCGGTATTCCAGGAGAACAAGTTTGGTTAAGTGGTGGAATTCCAGTCCAAAATGTATCATTTCAACCATTGGAACCATCCTCAGGCATCTATGTTGGTAATCTTTCCACACTTTTGGAAAATCATTCTCTTCCTCCCATAGTGTCACTCTTTACAACCACCCATCGATGGATACGGGCCCGATATCCCAATGCCAATCCCGAAACGGATCAATGGGGATATGCATCACCCCATCGTCTCGAATATTCCCTACCAAGTCATTGGGTATTACAATGGCATTTACCACCAAAGGGACAAGTACCCAACTTTACCTGGATCGACTTTCAAGATTCTTCTCCTGACAGGTGTACCATCCAAAAATGATTCGACGCAACGAGGATGTAATTGGTATGCCAGTGGCAAGGGGGGTGTCTGTACCGATGTATGGGGTACTCAAGCGGACTCCTATTGGTGTTCCAATGCTAGTCAAGGAGGTTGGTCCGAAGCGGATCAAGAGTGTGCTACGACTGGCCAGATGCAATTGCCCATTGGTATGACGTCTGATACCACTACGGAGTTGCGTCGATTCGCCAAGGCTTCCTTACAAGGTGCCATTCTTCATGCCTGGCACTCCCAATCCTGGGCGATGCACATATTTGAAATTACTCATCACTATCCCACCACTGGTGTCGTTGAATTGGCCCCAGGTGGTGGGAAACAGGGTGGAAGAAATTGGTGTCGCTGTGATCAATGTACCTATGCCGCCGGTTGGTGTGGACAACATCAAACACCATCACCCTGGCACGATACACGACTCATCAGTGGCACATGGATGATGGAAAATGTCAAGGAGGAATTGGATCAAATAGGAGAATATTATTTCGACCGTACCACCATGCTATTATATTTCATGCCCAATTCGACATGTGATCTCATCAATTTTCGACTTGGTCTACTCGAAAACATTTTGGAATTTCATGGAACCAGTAGAACATTGATTGAAAATGTTGTACCATCCTCAATTTGACTGGTCGGCACCCAGCGGAGGCGATTGGTCGTTGCATCGGGGTGGGGCCATCTTGTTGGAAAATGTCACTAGTATATCCATCCGAAATTGTACCTTTCATCGACTGGATGGAAATGCCATTTTTCTCTCTCGACGAACACGAAATGTAACCATTGAAGGAAATCGGTTTGAATGGTTGGGAGAAAATGCTATTGCAACATGGGGTGATACGGCGGACTATTATGGAACTTCGGAAGAGTTTCCCATGTACACAACCATTCGAGGAAATGTCATGCGGGAGATTGGAATTTATGAAAAACAATCCTCAGCCGTAGGACAAGCCAAAGCCGCCCATACCTACATTACTCATAACGTCATGTTCAACATGCCTCGAGCGGCCATTAACTTTAATGATATGCTGGGAGGGGGCGATGTTGTGACGCAAAATCTGATTTTCAATACCTGTCGGGAGAGTGGGGATCATGGTCCCATTAACACTTGGGATCGACAACCATTCCTAACTACTCTTCGGGATGGACAGACCTTGGCGGTTGCTATGGCTATCATGTACACAGATTTGTTCTCTTGAAAGTCTATTTCCGCCCCATTAATGAAGGCGTTTCTAATTCCCCTTCTGGTCTATATATCGTTTGTTATCAGCCTCTGCGACTTCTTTGTAGAATTTTTTCTGAGTGTCAGGTAAGTAATTCCATTCAGTACTGACAAGTGTGTTCATGTGATTGAAAGAAATTTTTCCATGCTTTGTTCGATGCTTCCTTCGTGTGGTCCGGTCTTTGTTCCAGTGCTTGGATAGCAGCAACCTTTTTCTCTCAGCCTTGGAAAATCTAGCATTTTGTTTGAGCAATATAGTGTGTGCAAGCAACCCGGGTTGATAAAGGGTGCGATTTCTGCCAGGACAACCATGGTGGTCGTTGTCATCATGTTTGTTGTGGATCATGATCAACACTTCTAGTTCAGCTTTACTCAGCTGCAAAATTCCTTCCCGCATATCCGAATAAAAGTAATTGTAAGCATTCAGGGGTTTCACAGCTGGATTTGCTGCCTTTGATGTGTTTGTCTGATTTACTTGGTAATGTTCAATATCTTCCGAATCGGGATCGATAGCTACATTCCTTGTTTCCAGTGCAATCGTCTCATGACAATGTGTTGACTGTGGAGAGGCAGATTTCGCACCTTGTTTGAAAGCGGTGCTCGCTAGATCATGCTCTCTAAACGATACCTTGTTGCCTGGAATCCCCCGACAATGAATGGAACTATCACTGTCTTGTCTACCAGAAACTGGAAAGGCATGAAAGGGAGAACACGATTGAGAAAGATATTTTCTTGAATGTTGAGATGAGGCTTCATTGCCATCATGATAAGAAATGGCCTTCTTCTTACTTTTCGGATGTGCTGGTACCAAGTGGCCGGTGACTTGCTGGAAGTCGGCGAAGTCGGAGGGATCGTTTGTTCTTTCTGGCAAAGTCGAAAGCTGATTGGAAGCCAGCCATGCTGCTAAAGGCAGTGGCCGGCTTTCAAAGTGGTTCTTGGTGTCACCGGACGAAGCACTTTCTCGCAACACTACCGGTCTGTTGACAGTTTTGTCATCAGCTTCTTCTTCCATCTCAGAGTCTGGATACGTCCCCTTGGAAGTAAGGTGTTGATATGTATCAAAATATGTGGCTACAGATCTCAACGAGGGGATGATGTTTTGTGGGCGACCAATAGAAGGGTGAAACGGTCTGGGCATATGACTGCTTTCCCGGTCAAGGTACATCGCCAAGTTGTCATTGCTGGACATGTCGGATTCTTCAAGTTCTCTCCTTCCACAACTGTCGTGGTATCCAACCTTCTCCCCTTGAAATATTGCAGTTTCTACCGCTTGAAGAGGTTGCTCTCGTGCATGCAGTGATTGCATTGCTTTAGGATGGTATGGTGTCATCTTTTCGCGACCTACTACTTGGAGCATCATGCTGGTACCTTGTGGAATACGAGGAAGCTTGAGAGGAGAGACTTCCTTCTTGAGGCAAAATTTTTGCATGTGTTCTATGCAATGCAAGGAAGAGTACTTTAACAGGACTGGGTCATCATCATGAGAAGCTTGATTATCGATTCTTGAGTGTGACATGGGATTGCCACATCCGGTCATGTTTGCACCCAGCTTGTTGGGAGCTGTTCCTCGCAAGCCTACGATGGCAGCAGTCGCGTACTCTAAAGCTGCAAGCCCTTCTGTACCAGACAAATTGTTGGCATTTTGAACAGTACTAGTATTCATCACCATTGTGGCATGATGGTGCTGCTGCGACAAAGTGAGGGATTCTCTGTCTTCAGTTATACCTGGCACTGCCCTTGGAAAAACAGAAGCAGGCGATTTTACCCAATCGTAGTAACGCATTTGTCCATTGTTTGATGAAGTTAAGTAGTAATTACCGGAAGGATCATCAGACCAGTGGTCACAGCTGGTATGAACAAGAACATCTGTTTGCCCGTTGTCCTCATGGTGATTTGTACTTTGAAGAGCTTGAAGAAACTTGTTCTTGCACTCGCTTGTTCCGATAAATGGTGGTTCTTTGTCGTTGTTGTTGTTCCTCGCAGGATCAACAGCAAAAAATGGGGACAGAGGAGTCGGAACGGCAATCGCTGACCCTCCTATGTGTAGGAATGATGTTGCACTATCTGATTCAAGCTGCCACATTGATGAATCCCCGTCTGTGTGGTGAACTCGGTGGTCCTGACATGATAATGATGATGCAGTAGGGGAGGAGTTTATCCCCGAGGACCACAGAGTAGCACTCAATTGTCCTCCTTTGTTGTCGCTCGGAGTATCTGCCTGAGGGTTCTCTGGAAAGGACCTTCCCCGGTGCCTACATGCATCGTCAGCTGTCGAAGAACAAATAGCATGGGAGGACATTGTTGATGCCCAGGCACAGCTTGCAGTACCCGTAGTATGACGAAGGGGAGAGTGGTGGGTGTTGTGTTGGCTCCTTGTTGTTGTGTACTGCGTCCGCATCTCTTCTTGCTTGGGAGTAGTAGTACTCAAGGCTGGATACTGGAGGGAGAAAGGGGAGAGGTGAGACCATGATGCAGCATGCACTGGTAGTACGATTCCAAGGTGGTCCTCCGCTCGAACAACAATAGTAATCACGCAGTCCATGCACTCTCGTCGATTTTGCGTTGTTTCTCTGTAGCGATCATAATTACCTTTCGTCGGACAATAGGCTGCCCAAGTTGGTGTGTGTCCATGATCGTTGCTTACAATTTGTGTTGTTCCTGTGAGATGGTGTACCTGTATTTTGGTGTTTTTCTGTGCTTTTGGGTTCTTTTCTTGATCACGAAAAGAGAATCGTCGTCACACATAGAGTGTTCTTTATGCAACGTCACCAGATAAAAGCCTTGGCACGCGGATGAATTTGTTGTAGCCCTCCAGCGCGACTTAAATCTACAAGAGTACGCATGAATTTATTGCCTCCGTAGGCGAGTCTGATGTGCTGATATGGGTGAAGAAAGGACACACACCTTAAAGTTTGACTTTCTCCCTTCCTTGAAACAATAGCCCTCGACAAATGCCAGCACCTGCCGACTTCGCCAACCCAACTCAGCACATAGCAAACACGAAAGCATAAGTGCAAGAGAACCTCCGTTTGTGGTTCCTATAATGTAAAATGCAAAAAAATCTTCGGAACCTTCTCGGAATCTCGATTCTTTATATCCCGGTTTTGATAGCGTTAAAATTCCAAGCTTACATATCCCGGGATCCTGTGTGACGTCTACCATCCACAATGCGCCTGTTTCTCCCAGTCCGTCTGTGCGTAGGCAGTCCTTGCCCATACCAGGAGCATTTCGACCATACAGTAGTACCAATTGACTTGGTCCCGACGCCGATGACATGACGAGATCATGTTTGCTATATTGGATTATATTTCTGTTGACACCATGTCACGGAGAAGTTGCAAGAAGTCTGTCTCGGACTTTGACACGCGACAAAGTTACACGGGTGAAGAATGAAGTCTCTCGTTCCGTTCGTCGCGGTGCGTCATCGCCGTCTCATCCTCCAAGGATTCCTTATGATTTCCATCGTCGTCTGTTCCTGTCTCTGTGGAGGCAATCCTATTTCCAAGACGACTTCCAGTCAAGATGCTTATCAGACTGGTCTGTCTGGGTTCGGTCATGGTGTCCCTGGTCAACTGTTTGGCCACGGCAGGCATACCTCATATTCAAGCAATTTGGAGTATTTTACATGGTGACAGTGGCATTCCCATGCCCCACCACTACCGTCCAAGTTTAGCTGATATCAGCATTGCTCGGCTGATTGCTAGTTCGACCAACGAAATGCTACCACCTATTGCTCTACCATCCCTTGGTCCCCTCCTTGGTTTCTTGGTCTCAATATTACTCTACGTCGGTT
>SWEM01000694.1:0-14685 GCA_019593585.1 Nitzschia palea | reverse complement strand
TTAATAGATTGTGGAGACGATTGAACAGGTTGACTCAGATTTCTGACATGATGACGTTCGTGTAAACTCAAATCCGGACTAGCCATGTATCCGGAGAATGTAGAAGAAGGTAACGATGTATGGCCGACCCTTTGAACTCCATTTGGAAGTTGATCAGACGAGGCCAGTGAGGACGAATCTTCCGATTCCAGCGACGGGCCCACAGATTTTCGCCCGCGATACATTTCACGTCTTTGACGAATCCAAGTAGGCCGTCGATGCGAAGTCACAGGCTCTTTTTCTACCCGTCCCACTGTGAAATGTGCAGATTCACTATTTCCCAATATATTTTGTAAAGACTGGAGACCCGATGGCGGAACAGAGTCCTTGTTGTGTATTACGTCAGGCTTACTTGTTGAATCAATGGGTCGCGGCTTTTTTCGATTGCCGCCATTCGACATTATTCTGGTATCCTTTTGGTCTTTTCCTCGATTGTTGCTATTCGTAGGTTTGATAAGCTGCTCATCTTCATCGTCGTCATCGTCATCCTGTCCACCGGGTACCGGGGGTAGTGGGATCTTGTCTTTGTCCATTCCTTTCCACTCTTTGCTTCCCGTCGAAAGTGTTGCTGCAGCCGCATCTCCCGATCTTTGTCGTAAATGACCTCTTCCGCTTGTCGTTTGGCCGTTACGGCCTCCAGTAGAACCATGTGCCTTGGTAATTCGTATATTGCGGGTTGTCCGTTTCTCCATCGTCTTTTCATCATCGGCGGACATTTTCTCTTCCCAGTCCAGAGGCCGTGCTTCTTCCACGGTCTGCTTGGTTTGATCGCCCGAGTCATCTGATAAATACATAATCACGCTTTCGTCAGTCTTTACATTTTTTTTACTGCTTCCAGCCACGTCCACGTTCGATGTTCGAGTGTCACGAGATTGGTCCTTTCTGGGTTGTAAAGACGACCTCGTTCTGTCCGCTGCAACATTGGATGCATTTATCAGATCTTGATATGTAGATGAACCAAATGAGATATTTGTACCTGTTGTTTGCTGTACTTGTCCCTGACTGTTAATTCGCAAGTCGTCAAGAAACGCTTCCAACACTCGGCGTTGACCTTCTGATGCCGGGGAAGTGGAGTTGGAAGACGGTACATAACTAGTACGCTCTGGTGTTTTGGCATCGGTAGAAGGTGGAATCAGACCTGACGCAAGGTACGGATCTGATGGAACGTTTAGCATGGGATTGGACGAGGATTGGTAGGGAGAAGTTCGATAGTATTGGTTGTACGGGTTGCTTTGAACAGATGAGTCTGCTTGATGCGAAAAGGAGTCGCCTCCTGGAGAAAAGTGTAAGTGAATTCGCTGCTGCTGATTCCAGTGCGGGCTTTCCCAAGAACTAAGACTCGTGTTTCCTGGCGAAGCCGGTGCCAAGGGAGTCACCAAAAGTCGCGCAGGAGGTGGTGGCGGGGGTGGTAGACCTTCGCGACGATCCTCATCTTCTGTGAAACTTCCGAGGGGAGATAGTAAGCGATTGTCTGAGAACTCCTCCGCTTCACTGATCGAAGGCTCACTCATAAACAGATTATTGCTGTCATCGTCATCCCCTCCAACCCCATTCGCCTTCCATCGCTGGGTGAAATTAACTGGCAGTAGATCTGATTTGATGTATTGGAGGTTCTGATTGTCGTCCGAGTCCGTCATAACAATAATGTAACGCGTTCGGTTTCAGAAAGTCAACGCAATCTTGCAAAAATCCAGTGATGATGGTCACCTTGTTCGTACAGACTCACGACCTCTCACTCCAACTGGTTTCTGGGTCATGAATCAACAGATTTTTAGTTTGCTATCCAAAAATGAAAACAATCTCTTGTCGTAAGCTTGGAACTTTGTCACGTAAATCGCAAATGCGTGCTGTGAGAACTGATCCAAAGTTCCGAGATGTGTTTCTCGAATATCTTCCACAAATCGATTTTTTGCGCCTTTTCTCAATTGTTTGCGACGACTTTTGCAGAGGGACTCTGTGAACCGAGGCTACTCTAGGTCTTTTATTGTTTTCAAGGTACTACTCGCTTCTTTCTTCTTGTAACTGTAAAAAGTTGTAGTCAGGGGTGTTTGTGGTTGCAATTTCTGGAGGAAAATGTTCGGTGAAGGGAAATGTCGAAGTGGGTTGAGGTCAACTGACCGGGACGAGCACTTGTACACTTTGTACCAGCCAACTTTGCGGCGTTTCGTTTTACGTTAATCAACAGGATGATGGTGACAACAGACTGACTGAAAAGGCGGGACCTGCTTGGTGATGACACTCTTTGGTTGGACGTGAATTGACGTGCGAGGTTATTTGTCCAATGGGGGGAGAGCTGGTAGCATGACCGGCGCGGTGGGCGAATTAATTAAAGGGATTCCATGACGTTTCAGTTTCTGTCCGTTGGTAATCCACGTGGAAGTGTATTGAGCCTTCGCCACATTATAGTTGAACACTGAACAATACAAGAAGTAATATTTGTTGTCAAATCCTTCCTACTACTAACGTTAGTAGTATGTGGTAGTCCAAATATGACTTGCTTGTCTCCTGCTCATAACTTTGACCTCTATGGTTGGTCTCCCAGTTCGAATCTTTCGGATGATGAGAATTATATGGATATTGTATTCTTGATCACTCGAAGTTCCAAGAATGGACAACAAGGTCATATGGGTTCCTTGATTGTGCGACCATCGCATCCATCGAGTGCCGACGCAATCAACAGTGATAAAGGCACCAACACTACTACTACTGCAACTATTACTAATGATGATGACGAGTATCGTCAACGGATATTTTCCAATATTTTGGGTGCAGCCACCAATACACCCTTGTTTGGGACCAAAGAGGTGACGAGTGATATTCATGCCGAAATTTCCGCCTTGGGACAGGCTTGTCAAGCCTCACAATCAACCACGGGATGTACCGCCTATATTACCATTCCTCCCTGTAAACGTTGTTTTGCGGCATTGGTAGCCTTTGGGATTCGACGCATCGTGACACGACAAGACGCTCCTCGCGACATTCGCGAGACGGGAGCCCAACATGGCATGGAAATTGTCTCGTTGACACGAGAACAAAATCGCCATCAAATGAAACGTATCAATCAGCTAGTCAATCCTCAGTTGAATGATGACGAACTAATGCAAATGGCTGAAAACAACAAACTACAAAGACAGCAACGAAAAAATAAAACAAGATCGAACGGCGAAAATCACTAGCAACGACTGCATTGTACACCCACAATGTTGGGAAGGCGTCAAGATTTGTCTCTTCCCACACCATTCATTTGTCAAGAAGCAAACTTGTGTGCAGTACTGAAAATTGGGGAAAATGGATGAGAGTATGAAATGGACAATTACGTTATTGGTGATTCTTCCATGGCAAAATGACTGGGTTGTAAACACCCGCATTCGGCATCACCGTCAAATTCTTCTCGATTCAAGACATTTTCTTCTTCGACTCGTTTTCGTGCTGCCTCCAACTTTTCTTGGGGCATGTATTGGAGAAAGACAAACAAGCTTTCTCGACATGATTGCATGGAAGTGGTGAGAAAGGTTTTTTGAGACTCAGTGAGAGGTCCATCCCCATTCAAATCATTGCGGACAAAATCAATAGCACCCTGCAAGGCATCCACCGCCTCGTATCCCGCTTCACTGGCTTCTACCAAGGCATCCTTGGGATTGACAAACGTCGATGCATAATTGATTTGATCCAAGAGTCGATAATTCTTTTCGACAAGTTTCAAGGTCAATTTCATTTTCGTTTTCAACTCTTGTTGAATCTTGGCTCGAGATACAAACCGTTCTTGTTGTACGGTTGCTTCTTGGACTCGACTTATCAGATAGAGTGATTCACGAAGGGGATCAGGATCAGGGGTATAGGCCATGGCCGGTTTCACGAAACCGATGGAACTTAGGGAGGATGTAGCGACCGAAATTCGGATTAAGCAATCTCGTCTCGTAGAAGAATAGTCAACATTCGTTTTGTGTGGGGGTACAGCAAAGAGTGCAGTAGTAGTATCGGAATTCGAGCAATGATGTACGGTATTCGCCGTTGGTATCCAAGCCACCGACATGGTATTGCCATGAACGGCAAGTACCAAAACCACCAGCCATGCCCTGTAAATAGAAACGGTACGGAAGAACGTCATCATGTCCGCGACAAGCATCCCATCATTCGTCCTTTGGTGTGGCGACTTGTACTAGGTACATGAACTTATGAGTGAATTGTGGTCGATATTGTCATCATGGTCGGTGGATCCTGATGAGTGACTGACGTAATGGTAAAGATACGATAAAAAGGGGAGAAACCGGGGTCCTGAAGATTTGAGTCCTACCCCGAAAAAACTGCGTAGAAAGCAACGTCCCGCCAAAAAAAAGAGCGCCTTTTTGCTTTTACCGCTAGGGCCGTCGAATGATGTTGAAAGCTGTTTACCTTTTGCTCGCCATGGCTCTTGCTTTTTCACGGTGAAAAGGTTTGAGTCGGTCTACAGATTTATTGTTTTACACAGAGTTTTTGTTGTCCTTGCCAAAAAGCAGCAAACCATGTCAGAGTACGCACAACAAGTTTGTTTCTTGCCATTATATGAAGGCTTCTCGGATGGCGGTGAGAAGCGTCGACTTGGCGATGATGCCTATTGGCCTGGGGTGCTCTTTGCTGACAAGGAAGAGTTTGCTAGTCAGCAAGCCGAACTTTTGGATCTTGTTGGCCACAATCAAGAGATTCAACGAACTACTACCGATGATCTGTTGGTATTCCGTGATACTCCACCCGCAGGAAGTAAGTTTGCCTATCTTCTAGGAGGGAAAAAGTTTCCTTCCAATGTTCCCCGTTTGCGCTGGTCAAAGGTTTCGATAGAATCCACCAATTTTGAAGAAGGATACTTTCAGGCCATGGAAACATCATCGGGAATTCCTGGCTTTCGAGATGCCTTGAAAGAAGCCTTGATGTTGGTGTATGGACCCGAATTTTCTCGTACGAGATTGCGGTTCGGTAATTTGCCTCCCGATGAAGGGGAACAAGGGGGTGGAGTTTCGGGGTCGAAACAAATGTGGCCTTGTCTTTTGTTTGATGATTATTTACAACTGACAGCGGGTCTTCGAGAACGAAACCTTCTTACTAGCCATGAAGAAGTAGAACTTTCACGGCTGTTTGTTCCTCTCTCGCAAAGTGAGGAGACACGGAACCCTCCCTATGTGTACTTTTTCGGTAGAAAACATTCTGGGCATTGCATTGATGCATTTGATGACTCGTTAGAAGAGTTCAAGAGTAACTTATTCGATGCCATGCTGGATAACATGTCCAACAAACCATTGATGTCGGCTATCTTTGAGGCCATGAATGTTGTCCTTGCCGATGATAGTAAGAAGTATTTCCCATTTATAGACAAGAGAAAAGTACCCGATCAGGAACAAGGCGATGATGTGAACCATGGAAACGACACAAGTATGGTAGCAGACATGCCGGTTATGAAAGGAGCCTTGAGAGTTGATTTTGGTCAAAATGAATGTGCCCGTTGTCGAGATGGCACCGGGTCACATGGTAAGACGTGCGCCTTTGCTCCCGATAATTGGTATACGCCACCCAAGCCGGCCTTGTTGGCCATGTTGACCGAAACCCAATACAAGAATTTGCCTGAAGCCACGAAAAAGAGGATTCGGAGCCGGGGACTCGAACAACATTTGCGTTTCACTATAGCTGGCAAGAGAAAGATCAACGCAAGCCCTCCCCTACGCCATAGCAAGCGTATGGGATCCGCCTCGCCCAATGAAACCAAGTCGTCGTAAAACGATCGGGAAAGCGAAACGTATGTATAGAAAAATGATCGTACAGGTACGGTTATAGCAGGGTCAATCGACGAATGTGGCGAGTGGCTCTGTTCCTGGCAGTGATTGAAATACTTGGGGGAAATGACGTGATAAGAAGAAGATAGAAAACAAGTATAAGAATATGCATTGCTGGTCTCTTTCTACTATCTTCTCAGTACCAACTCCAGGTCCAGAAGCGCGCCATGTTCGCTTCCGTGGGACCAGACTTCCGAGTTTTTAGGTACTGGTACCACTTTTGTACCTTGTACGGTGTTCCTGGTACCGAATCTACTAGGTACACCATGACCAAAGTGGTTCCAAGCCGACTTGATCATGTCGTTGGATTGTGTTTTGAATCCAATTCCAACAAGAATCAGCAGCAGGCCAAAAAAGCAAACGTATACTTGCCACACAACAATCCCAACTTGTTCATGGATCCGTACCAATATTACATTTATTGCTGCACTGGAACAAAAAAGTCTCACTCTCCTTGGGTTTTGGAATAGTCACGTGTTCAACCACGACAACGACGACGACTACCATCCAACAGTTTCTATTCGTGTTGCATCAGTTTGGCAAATGGCCGATCAGGTTGTAGATCTCTTTTCTTCCTCTGTCCAAGTCAACAAGCATCAAAAACGACGATCCTCAGGCATTGTAGTACCTACTCAAGTCATTACTCTCGATGACAACGACCCTGTACCAGCAGTTGCTAGGCGACCATTTGCCAGTCAACCAAAAATCATCAGTTTATTAGACAGTGATGATGACGACGACGACATCGACACCTACAACAAGAATCATATGAACAAACGAAACAACCGCAAGAGCAATAACCTCGATCAAAAACCTGCCGAGACACCCAAAGATCGAAAGAGACCCAGAACATCGGAACCAGTTGAAATCATTGATATAGTCAACCAGGAATCACCAGAGTTAGACCGAAAACTTCCAGCGAAGCCATCGTCAGCACCAGCATCATCGAGAGTCCAGGATGGTAACCCCGCTATTATCAAGGTCATTCCAGCTCCTGAAAAGCCCAAATCACCGTTGGAACGTTTATACGAAGTCTTTCCTGATGTTGACGACGCATATGCACAAAAAACACTCCGTGATTCCAAGAATAATTTGGAAATGGTACTTGCCATTATGGCCGAACGTTCTTATCCCAAGAATAAAAATTATGAAGCGATGGCCCGCTCATCAACCCACCTTCCAAGTTCGGTGCTTATCAAGCGGACCAAGGTGCCACCCAAATATGATTATACCGCTCCCTCTTCCTTTACTCCCTCCCCAAAATATATTCAAGAAGCCTCAGCACAGTTGCAACATGACTTTTCCTTTATGACAATCCGAGGCGTCCAATTCGTTCTTCAACAACACAAGTTTCGCTACACTCTGGCTCGGAATTCGATCCTCGATATCCTAAAGGGCGGCAAAGATACCAAGAATGCTGCTACTGCTACCACTGACCAAGCCGAAAGGGAACGCTTTCAGGCCTTCAAAGTGGTCTGGGCCACCAAACATCCAACCAAGCAACAAATTGATGCTATTGGAATGCGGCATTGCCTCAAACGACCAGTACGTCGAGCAACGCCAACTATTACTGATCCTATCCTTCTCGAAGAAGTTCAATATGCCAAAATGCAACTCGAAGATTGGATGTCTTCCATGGACGACCAAGTTAAACGAGAAGAAGCCCGCCGACGATCCGCCAACACTGGTAGTGGTGTGGAATGTGGTTGTTGTTTTGATAAGGTACCCATTGAAGAAATGGTAGCCTGTCGTGGTGAAGGACACTTGTTTTGTGCCGACTGTATCCAACAGTATGCCACGACCCAAGTCTTTTCCAACGGAAGTTTGGGAGTTGTCAAGGCAACCGGCAAACCATCGTGTGAATTGCTTTGTTGTGATTCCAGTGGATGTCAGTCTGGATTTCAAGAGGGTCATTTACAAAAAGCATTGTCTTCCAAACTATTGGAAAAGTATCACGAGCTAGTCTTTCGAGCCATTATAGAGGCAGCTGGGATCCAAGATGAAATCTGGTACGTGGGTTGGTTGGCACGTCATTTTTTGGTGGTATTCTTGTTGGTTCGAAGGATCTCTTTTCCTCGGTACAGCACTACTCGTCAACGATTGACCGTGTGGAAGTAGTTCAGCGTCAACTGGGTGTTTTGATCTCTCTCACCTTGGATGCTGCACTGCTTTTGTATATTTTTGGGACCACTCAGTTCTTGTCCCAAATGTGGCTTTCAGGCCGATCTTCCACTCAATCTTGTCGTCTTTCAATGCCCCGTGGAAGATTGTCGATACGAATCGTGTCGAAAATGTGGCAAAGAACCGCACATTCCGCTTCGGTGTGAGGAGGTGGTGCAACAGAAACGACAAGATGAAGGCCGGCTCAAGGTTGAAGAAGCCATGGCCCAAGCCAAGATTCGAAAATGCCCCAAATGTTCGACATCCTTTGTCAAGAGTGATGGTTGCAACAAAATGACTTGTCGATGTGGTATCAGCATTTGTTATGTTTGTCGCAAGGAGCTCACTGACAAAAACAATATTTATGCTCATTTTTGTCAAGTCGCATTTTGCAACCATAAAACCTGCAAATGTTGTCGCCTGTACACCAATGCTGAACAGGATGATGAACTAGCCATTCGAGAGGCAGGGTTGACCGCCGCTAAGAATTACAATGAGGAATTAAAGCAAAAAGAACAAGATGGACCAGACGTTCAGATTGATGTGGATGGGATTATGCGCCAAGGAAAGCAGACCAAGGCACAGGCCCCCACTACTACTCGAAGGGTTCATTAAATCATCCGTTTCATTGAACGTTGGTAAGTATCATTACCACACCACAGATTGATGCGTAGGACAAAAGGATGTATTGGATCCATCCTTTTGATCTTTCCATAAACAATTTTTTCCGTAATTGGATGATTTATCTATCTTTTTCTAGCGATAAAGCCAAATTTGTTTGAATGCCTTTTGTGATCCCATTCGTTGCACGACAAATAATACAACCACCAATCCAATGCTAACAATCGATACCAGAATCCTGCTGAAACTGTCTGGCAACAAATCAAATCCCTTTGACGGAGATGTGCGAGTGAAAAAGAGATCGGGACCACCAAAGGCGAGTAGTAGAGATTGAGATTCAAGTGCCGTCGGTGCGGAAATTACCGCCGTGACCGCTTCGACCGTTTGATTGTACGAAATCACCGACAGGGGGACTTGGGGAATCATTTCACTGTAGGGGAACAATCCCTCGACCTTTTCCGCATCCTTGACATCACCCAGGGGACGTCGAGTCTCCAACATCATGCGTCCCACCGATGTAATTTTTCCATCATCACTGGCAATCAAAATATTGCGACTACTGATCCCACCCCGCGTTTCGGTAACACCCAGGGCGGTAATGAATTTGGGATAGGTATACGTCTTGGTCAAGACGACCGGTTTCGATTCCCGTGGATCAAAGCTCGAAAAGGTTGTCGTTTGTTCGGGAGATTTGAAGGGACCGATACCCTTACTATCAATCATACCCTCGTGCAAGGTCAAGACTCCAAGTTCGGTACGTCGAGTATTTGCATTGACAAAGGAGTAAATGACCCAATTTTCTGTAATGAGGGCCGTCACATCTCGATCCAAATCGGCATTGGCATGGCTGGTACGGTAGAGAACCCGTCCGGAAACCGTATCGACCAGATTCACAAAAAGGTTGGTAACTGATTCTTCTTGTGATTCACCGGGTGCTGCGGCATCACCGACACCAGCCGGTTTGCGTTTAGTAGTGGTGGTACCTTGACTCAGTTCAAGGGTAGATGCAAGACTCGTCTTGGTGGTGGCGTCAGCGTTGGTTGTAATGATCACAGCCATGTGAGGATTAATGTACTTGAGCAACAATGAGTTGTCGCCTAGTATATGACTGATGGTTTGAACCATTTCCTGTCGAATCGGGTACGTAACCTTGGCAATTTGTTCGCCGGTGAAGGACGTGCGTCCGACTTGTCGAAGAACCAATGAGGAATCCAAAGCCACAATTTGAAACGATTCCAATGTGCTAGCTATCTTGTCCACTAGATGCATATACATTCCGTTGGGAGTGTGTTTCACATGTTCTTGGACCAAGGACAAAGTCATGGCATCAGCAGGAATGACCGACAAGGACCGGTCTTGATGCATGAGCAAGGAGGCTTGGCGGCAAGCACCTGTGGATCCATAAATGGGATAAACTTGTACAACGGGTGATGCAATGGTAACTGTTTCTTGTGCATGAACCACTCCGCTGGTTCCATCCAAGCACTTCCACTCGACTGCATTATTCATGGCCGATACTACCAAGATTTCCCGACTATGAGTTCCTCCATTGATTCCATGAACAGCCTTGGGCGAATTGGTAGTTCCATGCACCATGGTATGCCACAAAGCATTGCGAGGAAGATCAAGAGACCAGCGGATAGATCCACGGTCGTTGCCAGAAGTCTTGATTCCCCACAACCGATGGTTGGTTTGTGATAGCATGGCAACAACCTTGACAAAACCAAAATATGATCACGGCGAGAAAATTCTCGTTCCTTGGAGGAGATAAGGGACACAAGACCATTGACCTGGGAGGCCAGACGTGACGAGAATGCTAATCGGTTGGTGACCATGCCCTTGTCCTCGACTAGGTCATCGGAACCCAAATGAGTAGCATCAAGAACAACTGCGGAGGATACCGTGGCCAAACCTTCTTCTGCCGTCCATCCAACTTTGGCAATAACCGTCTTGCCTTCCACAGAAAAGCCTAGTTGCGTCGTTGTCCCTCCGGTAGTACTCAAAAGCAGTGTCACTTGCGTCGGAGTGCATTGTACCACCGACAAGGTTTCGATAAAGTCACCATCGGGAACAAACATGTCCCCTGCTACAGTCAAGGGCGACATGGAGGAATCAAAGGCATGGAACGAATCTGAACCTATGGCAACTGTCAATTGAGCCTGTGGGCAGTATGCCACCCCGAAATGGGATGGCAATGCAGCTTCCCAACCCTTCTCACTCAAGCGATAAAGTCCCATCTTGTTGGTACCCTCTTGATTGACTCCCTGAACAGCAATGATCGATGATGTGTCGGTGGATCGAATCGCCGTGACCTGGGTCCAATCCGATTGCCATGATCTAGCATGGATTTCGTCTGCATTCCTACCATCCAAGGACCATGTTGCAGCACTTGCACCATCCGAAGTCACAGCGAATCCATACAACGATCCTTCGACGAGATGAGTTTCAAAGGATGATACTTGGATACTTGATTTTGTGCTCAAACTCTTGACTGTCTTGAATTCGTCATTGCCAACTTCTATAGTGACGGCCCACAGACGACTCGACGTTCCATCGGGCTGGACAAAGGCAATGACCCCTTGTAGGGCATTGGAACCTTCTAGTGCCTGAACAGCCAACCATTGAGCTTTCTCGTTCGATTTGAGATTTTGTTTCAAGGCCTTGAGTGCCGAGAGTGAGTCCATTTTCTTCCCGTTCTCGGAGTGAAATATCGTCAAGTCGCCATCCGATGCCGCCACCACGTACTCGTTGGAATCCACCGTTACTGCCCAAATGGCTGGAGTCTCGGTGGGTGCCAACAAATCATCCCACTGAAGGTCACCACGAGTCAATGTCCAAGCCCGTACACTCCCGGCGGTATCCATCGAATACACGCGTGAAGATGACGCCGCTGTGGCACTCTTGCCTTGTGAAGTGCTACCACATACATTACGACGCCAAACCAAATCTCCCGAATCACGCCGACGGCTGGCCATGTAACAAGATGACTTGGCCGAAGTAATGAGTCTTTCCCCATCTGCGACAACAAAGACTTGTTGTGTGACGCCGTGACCAGCTGTGTGAATGGTAAAATCCAGCACTCCCGCATCCTCGCGATAAAGGCCATGGGCAGGAACGACACTCATACATGCCCACCAAAGGGCTACTTTCAACACTCTCATATTAAATATTGTGAGTGTCACACTTGTGTGTACTTGCGTGCGTGTCTTTGAGTCAATGTCGTGATGTGAAACGCCGATGAATTGTCTCTATTGGAAGGAATACACAACTGGCTTGTCCAAACCTCCCTGCAAGATTTTGGCACCGCCATGGTCGATGTGCTCGTCCGTCGTCCATACGCTTCGACCCTTCGTGCTGGGGTCGACCTAGGTAGGTAGCTACCGGTAGTAGTGCATACCAGGTACATGATACCACACGTACCAGGTAATTTTTACTTCTTTTACCGTTTGTATCTGGTTCTAGAAGAAATAAAAACATGAATGGAAGGGCTGTTTCTTATTCTCGTCGTGACACATTGTGGTAGTTACTCGAAATCACCGAATGCCGTATGTGAAAGGGTTACTGGTGAAAAAGAATACCTGGAGTATCATTCGAAGGTCATGAGTTAAAGCCCCATGCACTAGATCCTTCCCTCGTTGGCAATGCAAGTTTTGCACAATCGTCCTTCCCAATCCTCGTCGCAAGGAACAGGGTACAAAAAAATCCATTATGACAAAGGTGATTGGTCCTTTAATATTCGTAATGCTTTTTCGGATACTTGCTTGGCTCCAATCAAGACCAATGGGACACCATTTCCTGGTCTGGTACTTGCTCCACAAAACAATACTTTCCCATTTTCACGACAATAGTGACTCGGTCTCATCACGCTGAGTTGGGCAAAGCCGTGACTCTGTGAAAAGAAGAGTATTGTATACACATTGTTCCATGTGTCAGTCCAAACAATCCAATTGCCATATAACTCCAATAAATATAACCTCAACGTACCAAAGCAAAGGGTGTTCCTGCTGCCAAATGGTATTGTTCCGCCCATGTTACTGGAGTATCGATCACTTCATCCACAATCAAGTCACGCAAGTCACCAAGTGACTTGAGAGCACCCAATCGAGCCAATACCGCTTCTCGGAGTTGACTAATCATTGATTCTGGAAATTGTCGTTGATACCGATCCAAGGCTTCTTCTCGAGAAAGCGTGGCACATTCTTCGTCACGAAGCAATGTCCGACAGGGTACCAATACCATGATGGAATCACATCCTTGTGGTGCGGCACTAGCATCGGTTTGACTGGCGCGATGAACATAAAAATTAAACTCCGGTGGGACGCCATTGCCATCGTTGTTGCCTGCATTGTTTCGTAATGCTTCCCAGCTCAATTCAGCTTGGGATCGGGAGCCAGCCACCAAAAACACATTGTGCGTATTCAAAGCGTCACAGGTCTTGGACAGAGACCAGTGGAAGGAAATGACACCACTACTGTAGGAAAATTGAGCATCCCAATCATAGATCGGTCGTGACGAGTCTTGGCCGACGAGTAAACTCTTGGTGGCGTAGGGTAGATCAGCATTGACAACCATCAAATCAGCTGGATAGAATGTGGGAGAATCTGTTGGGTCCGAGGTATTTATCGTCAATACCCCATCCTCACCCACATTGGTTACCATCCGATTGCATTCTATTGTCACCCCCAGACTCTCTGCGAGTCGCTTGGTGGCCCTCGTTACCATTTGAAAACCTCCTATCGGAGCAAACACTATGAATAAAAATACCCGATGGACAGCACGAGTAGTGAGCCACATGCTTCCGATCACCGAATCATCCACCCACCATGTAAACTCTTACCTCCAGACTTTGGATTGGTTGGATGCAATTCGATCGCGGCTAATAACCCAAAGACAGCCGGGGCAGTAGACTTCAAGACACCACCACCTACAAGTGCATTGTTTCGATACGGCTCCAGACCGACGTAGAGATCTTGAAAGGACGCTAATGCTTTTAATTTTTCCGATTCAAAGATGGCATCTAACACATCGGAATGAGGCTTCAGTGGCCACGCCTGGAGTGTTTTACAGTTTTATTAGATCAATAATGAGAACAAAAAGATTTGCAGTACACCAAACAAGACAGACATTTCATGTCATTCTGTACCAACCTTGGCAAAATCTCGCAATGCCTCCTGCAAGAAATTGGGAAACGATGCCAAATCCAATCGTTCTTCAATGAAATTGGAAAGACCCGCATCAAGAAAGGCACTGGTGGCCTTCATGTATTCGTCCCATTTTTTAGCACCATTCTGTTCATAGCTATTCATTTTCTTTCTAGATTCTATTTCTACCTCTCCCATACTTTCGGTCCCTTGTCGTGGGAATCCAACGTTAATCGAGTCTCCATCTTCAAATACGACTTGATAGGCCGGTACACATTGTGCCATGGCCAATCCAAATGCTTCTGTCTCTCGATTGGCGCAATCTCGAAAAAGGTCTCGATACACATCCGGAAGAAGGAGTAAACTTGGTCCACGTTCATGGCGAAACGTACCAACCCCATCAACATGTCGCTCAAAGGATCCACATCTTCCTCCAACAAAAGAGTTCTTTTCCAATATCGTCACCTTATAGTCCTGATTCGAAGCAGCAATTCTCGATGCCACAGCAAGGCCTCCTATTCCACCTCCAACAACAACAACAACTTGTTTTGCGCCATGTAGTGCTGAAAGCGTGACACTATTCAGGGATCCCCTTGTTGTCGTTGTTCGCTTCAGGTCATGGAAGTACGATTTCTGAACGTAACAGAGAAAGCCTTGACAGTGTAACGTCAGTGTTAAAAGAAAGAATGAAAACTGTAACATGTATTGATAACAGAGAAAATGCAGAACTTGTCTGAAAAGTGGAGAATTACATTGACGCGATGATTATTGTTGATGAAATCCGATTTGAGATTGGTTTGGATCTACGACTATTCCGATTCAGATTCACTAGTTCAAAAATGGGTACTTGTACGTGCGAATATATCACTACTGAACCGGTGACATCAAAGTTACAGTTCTTGTGCTTTTCTTCCGCCGATGCG
>SWEM01000693.1:0-14698 GCA_019593585.1 Nitzschia palea | reverse complement strand
GCTGCTTTTCATGCAAGTTATTGTTGCATTTCTTTCATATTGTGAATTGCTTTCTCGTGCTTGCTGCTTGAATGCAGTCATTTGATGACTTGAATTCTTGTTTGCATGAATTAAATGTTGTGCTAAAGCGTTTTAAATGGAATGCAAGCTACGTCTGATCGAAAATGCATTACGATGACTACGGTGAATGTGATACAAAGTTGAATGAAATTTAAGTACTATTATTCTTAAAATTTAACGTGCGCACATGCGCTTCATGCAACATTGCGCCTCGTGTGTAAACAATCACGGTACCCCCTGTTTCACAACGTAAAAAACTTGCATGCGCGCCAAGAATTTCTGTCGTCGGTCAACAGGGTTTCTGTTGATTTCCAACAGAATATGTTGTCGCGCATGCAAGTTTACCTGTTGTTTCAAGCAAGGCAAAACTTAAATATGCTACCACACTGATGTTCTACTACATGACCAGGAAGTACTTGGTAGTACTAACTCGGGGCATGAACCACTAGCCAGACCAGGCAGTACAATAAGTTGTTCGTCCTGTATTTCACTGTGACGAGAAGCAAGACGTCGGCTTTTGGTACGAGCACCACGCTTGACGCAGGAGTACTTCTTCGTTAACTATAGGAGCTGCTACTAACAGTATGATTGTGTGACTTTTGATGACGTCGAGTCCTCCTCCGCCCTTTTTACGGGGAACGAAATATATTTACCGGTAGTCCAAAATATCCAAGCCCCCATCGAGCAAGAAAAGCCTTCTACAACAACAACTAGAGTGGTATCCGTGTCCAGAGAAACTAGCTACCGGTAGTACTAGATGGAGGATATCGGAGGATATTAATGAAATAGCCCTGGGAAATAGCCGGGCGGGGTAACTGTACCGAGACCGGGAGTCCTTTCGTCGTGGATTCGTACGTGGCTTAATGAGATTGACTTGGAATGTGAATAGAGTGTACTACTTGTGTACCTTGCGGGAACGACTGTAGTCCGAAGTATCCAACGAAAAAGAAGTCGTCCGTTCGTCTGGGTCTCAATAGTGCACTTGATTCGCCCAACTCACATTTTTTAGGCAATACAAACAAAAGCACAGATTCACAAGCAGAATCATAACCATGTATCCTTATCCAGTTGAGATAGATGTAAGCTGGACACTCGAAAAAAGGCGCAGTTGAAATTCGGAGAAGTTCAACTGCACAAATACGGAGATTCGGATTTGGACAAAAGAGGGGGCATTTTCCAAAGTTGAAGAAATAAATCGCTTCGGAGAGTGGAATAGCGAAGTATATCCTACCGAAGTACCGGTCCAGTTGTTGACTTTCCGTACCTGGCATACTTATCTGGTGCTCGATTGCCCAGCAAAGTTCTGGGCGGATGTTCGGACTTCAATGAAATTGAAGAGTCATAAGTAATGGTGTTACTTGATTTTCTCATTTTGTTAACTTGTAGGTTTAAAGGATAAACTCAATAAATGCTCGCTTTTCCGTGGGCACGGCAGAAGCCTTTCTTTCTAGTCTCCGATTTCCTAACCGGACGCTTTTGCCGTTCGTTGAAGGACTGGGACCATTCACAAAATTTCAGCAGTCGCAGTCACAATCACACACGGTCAAAACAAAAACGTTTGACAATTTCGATACCATGACTGCTGTCCAGAACCTTTCCTGCTCTCAATCATCTCTGTTTTGGGAATCCTTTCAAACTCTTTGTGATGAAGAAGTTTTTGGAAGAGTCGAGGCACAACAACGTATTTCCAGCAAGAGAGAATCAGGGGGTCACCTTACATCATTTGCCTCATTTTCTCGAGTTCTTGGGATTATCGAAAGCGCTGAGAACCTTGTGTTCTCTTCTGATTGTCGTTTTCATGATGAAGACTTGGAACCCATTCCAATAGGTCCCAATGGAATCCAGACAGTCATTTCTGCTGACAGTAGTAGCATGCAGCACGAAAGTCTGATAATGTCCGATGACTGTTGTCATCCTATGATCTTGATGCCCACTTTCCTCGACATGAAGAATCAATCCATTTCCACAGATTCTGAAAGCCTCTTGGACAGTCGTTTCATTCACACGATGAAACGTGACGCAGATATCCTCTGCGGCGACGCCATTGACTGTGAAGAAGAAGAAGAACAACCAATGCCAAAGAAGCAAAAAACTTGTGGGATAATCTCGGCTGACACAACTACTAGCAGTGCCAGTGCGTCAGCTGCTGATATGATGATCGTGACTCCAGTTTCCTTGCAAGAAGAAACAGAAGAAGACACCAGCAAGAATCATGAGGATGATGACATGAACAGTGGTGAAGAAGGAGTCGAGCCAGCACGATTCCGCCGCTACCAGGCAGATCAGTGGATGGAGCGGTTCGAAGACTTGGTAAACTTCAAGGCGACGAATGGCAATTGTTTGGTTCCCCACAGTTTCCCACCGAATCAGCAACTAGCTCAGTGGGTCAAGCGTCAACGATATCAACACAAGCTGAAAATGCTCGGTCGACATTCCACATTGACGGATGAACGTCACGAGGAATTGGAACAAATGGGTTTTGTGTGGGATTCTCACAAGGCTGCCTGGGAAGAACGCCTGGAAAGTCTGAAAAAGTACAGTGCCGCGTTTGGCAACTGCATGGTACCCACCAACTATGACGAGGACCGTTCGTTGGCAGTATGGGTAAAGTGTCAGCGACGTCAAATGAAACTCTTTCGATCCGGACGGCGATCCACCATGACGCAAGAACGATTCGAGGCACTGGATCGATTAGGGTTTGAATGGAACCCTCGCAACCTGTAAATGTAGCTACTACTACTACGAGGGGTGGCATGGAGAACAAGAACCACCACGGGAAAAGTATAAAACCAGCAAGGCGACTAGGGATGCTAAAATGCTAGTACAATTCCTATACATCGTTATTATTACCTCAAAAATGAATCATTTTGGATAGTTCGATTTCTATCTACAAATCAACCTCAAGAGTCAGGCGTGAATCGGAATGAATCCCTAGTTGTCAGCCACCCAGTTCTGTAGTACTACGGTACTTCACCTACCGGTAGCCTCACACTCTCCACACGATAGTACAAGTAGTGCATGATAGTGGCGCCCTATGTTTTAGGCTACTACTGTTAGACAACTTCTTGCGCACCGGGATACAATTAGACGTGATTACTAGTCGTGCATTGATTGAAACAACCCAAGGGCTTGTTTTATTGACAGAGTGTCAGCGTGAGTTTCACTACCGCTAGGTGGTGTGTGAATAGAGAGAAAGTGGCAACAAAAAGAATTAGAAGTCTTGTGACCCTGATTTGCCACCACCGCCTCCAACCTTGGCCTTTTTGGGCAACAAGACGGCATGAATGTTCGGTAGGACACCACCGGATGCAATGGTAACATTTCCCAACAGTTTATTCAATTCTTCATCATTCTTGACGGCCAAGGTAATGTGACGAGGAATGATGCGAGTCTTTTTATTGTCACGCGCCGCATTGCCAGCCAATTCTAGAATTTCGGCCGTCAAGTATTCCAAGACGGCCGCCAGGTACACGGGAGCTCCCGCTCCCATGCGAGTCGCGTATTTGCCTTGACGCAAATACCGACCGATACGACCGACAGGGAATTGAAGTCCGGCCTTGGCCGAAGAACTCATAGTTCCCTTTTTGTCACCACGACCTCCCTTGCCTTTTCCTATTTGTTGATGGTGACAGCCACGTAGCACGCATTTCACAAGTCAGATTTTGGTGTGTTCCAAAAGGAAACAGTAACAACAGCGAGAGTGTGTAAGAGTTGGGGATCGGATGGGAATGCCAATGGATTCCTCACAAGTCGAAACACAACAAAAACATGTTCATACCTTTTCCAGACATGGTATTTGCTATTACAGAGTAAAAATGGCAAGTTTCCACAAAAAGAGCAGTGTCCTACCGACAACAAAGTAAAAATGGCAGCACGACAACACTCACGGTAACCTGGGTTGCCGTTGGCACTTATTGGCCTACATGGGGTTCGGGGGTCAAATCTAGCGCGCCAGGATTCGCGGGTCGTTTGGAGGTATGAGGGACTCAGGGTACTTGTTCAAGATACCTGGGTATGAAGTACTCAGCCCTATCGTGTGGTCACAGTAAACTCTCTCTTTACCCCAGCAAGTAAACTGGCTGTACCACAAAAGGAACATTATATTACCTAGAACATGATGATGGGTTTGCAGTGTGTTAGTCGTTCTTTTTTATATATAAAAAACAAATCTCTTCGTTTCACGAACACTGCCATTCACGCACGACTCCTGGCTGGACTGACCTCGAGTCCTTGCGTGGTACTACCGGAAGTAAGTCTAATACTACCGTAGCACCCATCATTCATATTGAAAAATGGATTAGTTGCACGAATCGCATCCACCAAGATAATCAGCCAGGAAGCGATGCATTCCGCGAAACAATGTGGCCAGTCAGTCTGATTAGTCTTTACTACGACTGCCAATCCAATCATGTTGGTCGAGTGCGGTCTTTCAAAGGCTTAGCAAGGTACTTGTAGTAGTCTACTGTACCTGGTAAATACTATTGGCCCCTGGATGTACCTGGTACCAGGTACGGAAAATTTTACCTAGAACATGATGTTCATTGATAAAATGCAAATCACACTGGCACGAATCACGCACGACTCCTGGACTGAATACTGGTACCCGCCTCTTCCTTGAAGCTACTACAGTACTACCCGTACCAGGTACTAGTGTAGTAGTAGTGCACCAGGTAGTACCTGCCGATATACTATAGCACTGATACGGAACCAGGAGAGCGCAAAAGAGAAAAAGCATCCTTGTTTTACAGCCGCACGTGGTATGGCTGCGTACTCAGAGACAGCCAGTAATCAAATGGAAGTTGCAGGAGGAATCACATCCATCAATGTACCTGATACCTGTTACTCGGCCAGGAAACGATGCATCATACCTGGTAAATTTCAATTAGCGCAAAAAGTGTGACTGCCAGTCGTGACAATTTTCCGCTGACTATGTGACAGACTGCCTTCGTTCTACTAAAAAAAATACTAACAAGCTAACAAGTATAGTTTGGGGGTATCATCGCTCCCACATCACAAATATCTTTCTCCGAACTTGAAAAGTCACGTTCGAAACACTGGTAGGATGTTCGTTGCCGATTTGTCACCATTGCCGTATCTGGAAGGTTCGGCAAGGGGCCATAGAAAAACAGTCCCAAATGATTTATGGAACTTTCGGTTCTTAGGAACACTTCAATGTCGCCACATTGCTGGAGGCATGAACAGCGCAGTCTTGTGTGGGAAACGAATTCTTCCAAAATTATAGCCTCGGATGCAACAAGTCCTGTCCCAATGTCGCTTTACGACTAGAGGTAGAAATTGCCCTCGACGGCCAGGAGGTCACAATGGGGCCTTGTTATGACCGGGGAAACTAAAACACCCGAAGTCCATAAATTCGAAATACCCAGAAACCCATTGCACTACTCGTTCTCGACTCATCGAAACATCCACCCGGTGAGCGTTTTTACCATGGGGTTCCCACTCCATCCCATTGAAAGTCGTGAGGAAATGATAACATCAAAAGGAATGAAAAAGGATAAAGTAACAAGTCCCCGACGAGACAAGCAAAAATCCTATCTTGGACCCTCGGCAGATGAACGACAATTATCGAACGCTCGAAAAAGTGCCATCAAAGAGTCGTTGGGGGCAATCTTGAGTGGCGGTGAAAGCGCGTCATCATCATCCCGAACACGACCCCTACCAGCAGATGATACATTAACATCTCCTCGACGAAGCAAATCGGGAGGCTCCGTCCTTACGGCTGTCGCAGCACAAGCATTTGCGCAGCCCCGGCGCAGTATTTCATCCGCGTATAAATCGTCGGGGCTTTACGATGATCCCTTTATAGATGCACTATTGGGAGCTCAATCATCAACATCCACACCAATAACACCATCATCCACGACACAACAACAACTACAACAGCAACTACAACAACAGAACCCTAGAAAGATGTGGCACGGAATAGGATTGGACCAGTTCAAAGAAAAAATGGGATACAAAAAGACTTCGATTGGAGATGCAGAATCCAGTCATCATTCTTTAGAGGCCAGCGAAACAATGGCATTGTCAGAATCTGGGAATCGCAAACCATTACAAAAACGATCCAAATCTCCATCCTTTCTCCGACAGCGTACGCAGGCTACATCGCATTCGGAACGAGGAACTAGATCCATGGACAAGGCCTTGCGGCGGCTTAGTTTATCAAGTCATCACACGCTGACTACAGCAGGCGAGGATTCGGCGCCTACCTCCTTTTCGGAACATAGACGATCGATCGATGTGCGGCGAGCTCCCAATCGAACTTGTTCGGATGAACGACCCAGGGCGTCGCGATGGCATCATCCTGAAAATGAGCCATCGGATCTTCCCCCACCGCCACTCGGTGGCGCATGTCCTGGTCGACACATTCGACGCAGCCGCAAGAAACCAGCCAAGCAAGATAGTTTTTATGGGCTGGATTTGGAACAAGAGTTGAAGGATCCTCAAAGTGGAACAGGAAGTCCGAAAACGAATTCACCCTCCACATCCTCCCATCGCAATTCTCGAATGAAATCCAAAGTTCTGCTCTCCAAAGTAAGCTCGTCGCCACGGTCGCCACGCAGCAACAGTCGTGAAAAGCCTTCCACCAAGCGGATGACATCCTCCCTTCGTACGCCTTCGACACGGGAACGCAAGTCGGTATCGGCATCCACCAGTCCCACGGCCATGACACCTTCTACCATTTCCTCCTGTCCTCGTCAAGTTCTTGAATCAACCGAAGGATGGGCCAATCTTGAACTTGATGATCTCGACACGGCAGATATGGCAGCACCAATACTCGACGAACGCTATGGAAATGATATTCAAACTGCCCTGGTTGTGGGAGAAAACCTAATGAATCTTGGGGTCCAATTGTTAACCAGAGGTCATGACTTGAAATCAGCTGCCACGCGACGCAACTCACTCCTTGGCAAGGATAGTCAACGATCCACCAGGGTAGAACCACATGTTCCCATTGAAAGTAACGTTGAGCGCATTACGCTTGGTACCAAATACCCTCCCAAGCATTGGGACATGCTCGAAAAGTTGGACAATAAAAAGGAAAGCAGTGAATTTGCGGATGATCTCATGGATGATGAAAGTGAAATCGAATCCTTGGCTGGCATTTGGGACGAATCACGACGACGATATGATCATCAAAGTAGTAGTGGCGACGACTTGGAAGCCAAACATGGTACCAGTCTCAACTCTCTCAGCAGTAACGGGGCGAGCTTTGCTTCCCTTTTGGATGTTGCATCCTCGAGTAATGGAACTAGTTTCAATTCACTCATGGAAGTGGCATCCATGGATGATGACTTGGACGATGAAGATTTAATGTTTTCGGATCTTCATGATGCTGCCTATGGGACCAACAATACCACTACTACAAGTACGGACACTATGAACGATAGTGGATTACTTGCAGACAGTTGGAGTGGTCTTGAATTTGATTTTTCCGACCTGGGAGGAGCGACTACCGGTCCCACGGGTACTGCTACTACTACTACTACCAAATCAAGACGAAATGTGGGTCGTCATAAATCCGCTCCCTTGGAACCAGTGAAAAAGTATTACATCCCCAAGGGGAACAAATCTTCTCTGGGGCGACCTCCCACGGGCAAAACCAAAGTGGGTACTCCCTCCTCGTCGTCCCACAATAGGGATCAAGGAATGGATACATATAGCACAAGCTACTAGTTCCATCACAATCGTCTTTTTTCCATTTGGTTGATGCACTGACGCATCGAGTGTCGGACAACAACCATAATGCAGGCAAACTACCGATGTCACACAATCGACTGCTAGGAGGTCATGCTGCAAGCCAAGAACGTGAGTCCCAATTCACCTTCCTTGGTCAGGAGTCAGTGGCCTTAATGTTAATAATAGACTTGGCGTATCCATGACTTACAATGGTAGCATTTTCGTTCTGGCATAGATCTTGCTGCTTGCTGCTAGTTTTCTGGATGTACTATTGACTACCAGGTATACCATGTATCATGCATGCCTTTAAAAACATGCGACCAGGGGCGATTGTCCCAGGACTACGAAGTTTGAGACAGACTGTTGTCACGCTTTTGGTTCATATATTGTGTTCCAGCGATGTCGTTTACATGTTGGTAATTATTGGGTATTTTGTCCAAAAAGCTGATAGCGTGGTACCCATAAAAATTCATTTTTCCGACCTCGTTCACTTACATTCAGTTATGAATATAAATATTTCCTAAACAAAATCGCCACAACGCTCCTTGGGCCGCCCGACGATCGAGCCGGAGAGAACGTAAATAGCACAATTCCCGCTGAAGAAAATTTTTGTTATGCCTTGTGCGGCAAGCCGCGGTATGCCTCTTTTTTCGACCCTGATGTAATCAACGGCACTCACTTTGGACTTTTCTTTCTCCCAATCTGTTGTTGAAAGTGGCAAGGCAGCTCGAAGATAAACAATTCTTTCTTACCCCTCCCACCCCAACAACAACAATGGTGGCCCCATCGCCTAAGGAAACCATGTGTCCATCAAATACCAAGCGATGGAACTCTCCCTTCGATGTTGAGGGCAAGTCGACGACATTTGTACCAAGTGATTGCCGACAATTGCGAAAACGTGATCATCCACAAGGTGCAACGCCTCCGCTTTTGATGTACGTTGGAAAATTCATCGATTCATTGTTCAACCCCGAAGGTCCTTCCATGATGAAAGTTGCTACGGCCTGCATGCAAGATACTACCATTTGTGCCCTAGAAGACACAACATTCGATGAAACCGTGGACTGGAAAACGGAGAACTCGACACCGGAATGGCTGCCTGATATCATTATGCACACCAAAGGTGAAGACGATGTTTCCATGGACTTGACATTTGATGGCTCTTATATGATCGATCCCCGTTCAAGAGATCTTGTTCGAATTCAACAAAGTGGCAAACGAGTTTACAGAATACCGCCACTTCTGGATGTGCAACCGGGCGCTAACAAAAAATTCGAGTCGGCACCATCCGATGAAAATTCTCTAGAATCAACAATTTTGCCCTCTATGCTCGCCGTCCACAGAAATTCATCTCCGACATCTACATTACCATCCTCTACTGACCAATCCACTTTACCGCACCAAACCTCACCCCTACGAGACCAGCAATCTGAACCAAGAGACCCCGTCTCGAGACCCTTGCCCACAAACACTGACAACGCCCCTTTGCAGCAACCAAACCTTTTGTCCGAGTCTAGTGAACCTCAATCCATGGACCAAACATGGAATCCCTCGAACTTGCAGTCCTCATCCCAGTTTAAAATTGTGTCTCTAGACAATAGCGCCTCAAAACCAAAAACCAGGGGTATTTGGCCTATCAACAGGAATCGACGATCAAGTTCCAAAGATCCAGCCGCCAAGGGCAGATCACGATTCCGATTTTCAGATCGTAAGGCTACTACAGACCGAGCCACGCTTGAAATGTATTCTTCAGGAAATGAAGCAAGCTCGGAAGTAACATCGACCAGAAATGATGCCGGCGTCACACGGTCCGTAGACACTCAGTCCCTTGCCAGAGAATCCATACCATCCTATTCTCAGTCAATCAACATCCAAGATTCCACACCAAGCCTTGATCGACCCAGTCCCGTTGTTGTTGTCTTGAAGAATGGAGGGGTGAAACCGCCAGTGAAAAAATCCGACAAACTAACCGAAACCTCACCTCTTGGTTTGGCAATCCTTCAAAATATTTCTAGCTCTGGCAGTGAAATGGACGCTTCCGGAAGTGATTTTGATTGTAAAGCATCCTCTAACACAGACCAAGCTCAAGGATCAGCTCGTCTCCGCATTCGTCGCATGTTCTCCAAAGACTCGTTGGGGTCAGCAGACAACAACAAGCGTGCTTCGTTGTTTTCCAAAGGCAAATCCCTTTTGATGACGAAGAAGGTGGAAGAACGGCAACCTACAGAATCTTGACGATTCCCAGGGGGAATGCATGTCTTCCATAATATGTACTGTTAGTTTATTGCGATTGTCAAAACCTTGTACTACCTCGTTATCTGCTCGTTACTGTTTTTCTTTCATCAGGTTTGCTCTTGCAAAATTTCAAGTTTACGTACCCACCAGTTGTGTTACAGGATATGACTGGTTGCCTTCTTTTCTGCCGTCCTCTCACAGATTAGAACCGTTCACGGAGAATTTGTGGTCGCATGAGTCGCCGTTTTTCACGAAAAATCTTCCCATCTTCCATATCCACAACCAGCGAGCGTCCAGGTTGATTCATTAGCATGATATCAAGTCCTAGCTTTCCTGTTTGCATTATTGTAGTACTGATTTTGCACAGGGCCTCTGCCTTTGCTCCAACAACTCTATTCTTGAAACTTCAAACCATTCAAGAAACTCCACAACAACACAAGGAGTACCTTTATTCGTTCCATCGCCAAGCCCGATGCGAGAGTCGACTGCACAGCAACAAGGACGATGACGATGACGATATAGAAGAGTCGACATCGTTGGATGAGTTTCTTGACAAACCATTTTTTGATCCAGATGCCTACGATGACTCGGACAAGTCCCTACTGGGGCGATTGGCGGCATTTGTCCGACAGGACTATGAATTAGCCGAAACGATTTATGTGGGGATACTTTTTGTGGTATTGGTAATCGTTTCTCAAGAGTTGTTGCGAATGAAATTATATGGTGACCACTACATCCCATTTTCCAGTAGTGGTCCTATTAATGGTCGGTTATTTTAATAATGTTGGGTCCAGGGCAGATAGAGCTCTCCATTCGCTTGCAAGCGCAACATTTCATATCCATACGATCCGAACAAGCCCGCAATCGATGTAATGGCAAAAATAGGAATAAACAAGTCACGTTCTGGTTCCACTCTTGTAGCCGCCTGTTTCTGTTCTTGCTGCCGTGTTTCTACCGGTAGATCTGTACCCCATGCATCATCGTCGTCGTTGGCGTTGGTGTCATCATCGTCCTTGGGAGAACTGGCCAGTTTGCTGGGCCGTGTTTGCCGTGACGACAAATGGAAAGGTTTGTTGTGAACGGTCACTTTGATGTTATATTTTGGTGCGATCAAAGCCGATACATCATGATGGCAGTTGTAATGAATCATCCAAAGGGAAAACAACACCATAAAAGTAGGGGAACGTTCCAGTAACATCATGGTCATGAGGTCATGTCGTTTCCAATTGGACACTACCTGGTACATGCCAAATCGAACGAGTTTGGATCTCGGACCCAAAATGACGTGCTCCTTCGTCATGTCAGTACCGGTACTTGAAAACCAATCAATGAATTGACAGTACGGTAGTGAATCCCGTTTTCGCCGAGACCTCCTTCCACGGTTCTCTCAACGTTTCGCTGTGGTTTGTGGTTTGACGGTTTAACCGAGATCCGATCACCCCCTAGTCCGCCCACGTGGGCGGAGTAAGGCGACGTGAAAAAAACAGTTGGCTAAATTTTTCGTCGTCACATTTTGGTACAGTCCTACACAAAAATTCTCATTTTCATCGTCACAACAACAACAATCACAAACGATCACTTGTTACTACCTCAAATATCAATATTAAGCTTCACTACTTGTTTTCACAACTTAACACTATCAATCTATTAGTCGAATTTACGTTTTTTTGCCTGCCTTTTCTTGGATGAATATTTTTGTTGTTCGAGATATTTGTCGACACACATTTCTCGGATTTGCTCGTTGTCGTGGGCCAGCGCAAAACAATCCGTTGTGGTTTTACCACTGCCTATACTACAGTATGGCGCATCACATCCTTCACACATGAACCTTGTGCGGCCATTCTTGCTTTTAAGGGCACAGTAGCTGCACCTCTGGCGGTACAGCCCTTGTATCTTTACCATCTTATGTTCCACCAGAGTTATATTGCATTCCTCTCCCTGCTCTTCCAATTTCTTGCCCACAAGCGCCGCAACAAGTCTTGATTTGAACTCCACAATGTTAAGGGGCGTTTGTTTCTCTTTCATAGCTTCGTTGTAAATGACCAATGCATTTGATGTGCCTACATCAAGCAGGTAAAAGAATAACTTCAGCCACCATCGATTCTGCCCCATTATTGTCGAACTGCAGTGCAAACGGCGCATGTCTGCTAGATCCACACCGCCCATATACATATTGTATTTGGAAATAACAGTTGGTCTGCTGATCTGAACCAGACCGCCCTGTCCTCTCCGCATGCACAAGTCCATCGTGGAGGTTGTCGTATCGTTCGTCATGCTGTATACAATGTTCCGGTCCTTCCACAGGACCAGACCGGCCGTCTGCTCATGTCCACTCTTATCCCTGTAGTGGAAGAGATGCTTCACTACATCTCCCCTTTCCATGCTTTTGTACTCAGCAGACTTCTTTGCGATGGTCACGGTTTTTGGTATACGATTCGACATGACTGTTCCCGTCACAAACAACCGCATCTCGTGTAATTCTTTGATCAAGTCAATACTTGTGTAGAAACGATCAACATAGACTGTACGAAATGATCCGCGATAAGGTTCTACCAACTGTTGGACCACCTGAACAGTTTTCTTCAGAGACTCCGACTTAGTTTCCTGGTAGGTGTACTTTCCAGTATACACTAATACCTTCAGTACATAGCTTGTTGTGGCGTCGGTCACCACATACAGCTTGATTCCATATCGAGCAGCCTTGGAAATAATTCGGACTTTGAATTTCATACGACCGAATGCCCGCAATAACGTTTCATCCAGACTGAGTTGTTGGGATGGAACAAAAAGAACGTTCCATCTTGCCTCAAGCGCTTTCAGAAGGTCCCCGACTTTGTACGACGGATCGTACTCACCGTTTTCATCTATCCCTGTCTCGTTGGGGTCACAGCAATGCAAGTATCGCAGTATTTTTCCGAACTTGCGACCTGACATGATGTTCTTGGCAACCTTTGATTCCAAGATCGGATCGTTCGAAAACCAGTTACTTGGCTTGTCCTTCCGTTTTTGGATCCCTGTGACAAACAAGATGCAAAAAAAATCGATCAGATCCTTCCTCTCAATGTCGGTCCACTTATCCTCGCCGGCATTTTGCTTGCCATAACTGTTGGTGTGTTTGACAAGCTTCTCCAAGATTGTATTTGTAAAAATTAAGCGCCAAGCCTTGATAGGTGAGTTGGCATAGCCAGTAGGAACTTGTAGACCCGTTTGCATCCTCCCGCTTCTATTCGTTGACTTGAAGTATTCTTCGAATAGTTCTTGTGGTGATCGGGTAGGTTCAAAATCACCTCTCGACCAATAGTCACCAAGAGGCACAGGACCGGGAACAGGATCATCGGATGAAGAGTCATTATCGGATCCCTCTCCGGGTAGGGAAGACGCGGAGTCGTTGTCAGAGTCATTGTCGGAGTCGTTGGGGTTGGTTGGTGGAGGACGATGCTGTCCCTTGTGACGTTTGAGATATTCAACCCGACGATGCCAGATTTCTTCTTTCCGAAAGATGGTGTACAGTGCTTTTACATCTTCCAGGGCACGGTGATTGTCTTCAAGTTGAATACCAGTAAAAAACTGATATAGTGTGGACAGTTTGTTGTTGGAAGGCTTGGCGTCGTGGGTATTCTCAGAGTATACTGCCCTGACTATCTGTAACGTGTCTATTGAGTATCCATACAAAGCATCCTCGTCCCAAAGACTAAGAAGATCATTGCGATCTAGTAAATGAAGCAAAAAGGGAACATCGAATGTATTGCCATTGTGTGCAACAAGAACAACATGCGAAATTCTTGTTGCATTCACTGTCTGATATGCATCGAGTGTAGACTCAATGAAATCAAAGAACTCTAAAGCCACCTTTGAGAAAGATGGTGCTGATGCCACCATTTCATTTGTGATGCCTGTCAGCATTGTAATGAAGTTAGGAACCTTTTTCTCGGGCTTCACAAATGTCTGGTAGGTGCCGTCTTCCACCATGAGAGAATCTGGCCCAATTATCATGGCCGCAAGCTCGATTATGTCGTCATCTGTGCGAGACCCACCCGTTGTCTCCAAGTCAAAAAGAACGTACAAACACTCATCCCAGTTGATTGTAGGAGGCATTTGAAGTGTTGGTTGTGGCGGAGGTGGCAGTAAGACCCTCGCGTTGACAGTATTCTGGTGGACAACAGGAATTTCGACGACTTCAGTCACCGTTGGCGGGGGACGGTCTGGACAATTGCGACGATCATGCCCTTGCGTCTTGCAGATGCCACAGACCCGTTTGGCACGTGGTTTAGGAGTCTTGATCGCCGGGGGAGTGGGATTGGTGTCCATGGTGGTGAGTAATAGTCGGTCACAATATGGCTTCGCCATCGGGTGAATGGTGCCGCGGCACGAAGTTTCTCACTACATTGCACGTAGTAAAGTCACACCAGAAAGAATCCGCCAGTCCAAATCTAACCACATAGGCACTTTCATTACATATACAACTACATCATTCTAATTCGGAATTACGTACTTCCGTTTTGTTGAAAAGTTAGTGACCGTTGAGTTTCACAAAGTAGCTAGACTCCGCCCACGTGGGCGGACTCGCTTGGATATCGGTTAATGGTGAAACCGTTGAATTCGTAACGGCCAAGACCGTGCTTCGTCACTGGAAACGACAAACGGTGAGCAGGAATGTGAGTTGTGAAAGTCGTCCCTGGTATGTCAGATATGTACCAGGGGTACC
>SWEM01000692.1:0-14760 GCA_019593585.1 Nitzschia palea | reverse complement strand
CGGTTTGGTTGCCGCCGCCGGTGGCGGAGGAGGTGGTGGTGGTGGTGGTTGTCGCAAGAATCGAGCGGGAGGTTCCTTACGCATAAATGATTTGGCGGCTGGACGCTTTCGTTGTTCCAATTTTCTTGTTGTTCAAATTGTTCAATCGAAGCGACAGCAGCAGCTAATTCAGCCTCGAGTAGAGAGCCCTGTTGTTGAGCATCTTGTAACGTCATGGGTTGCTTCGCTCCCTCATTGTCCTCTTCTTCCTCATCCTCATCTTCGTCCATTTCACCAGGTACATCATCATCCTCTTCGTCGTCAATATCATTTGGATCAATTTCTTTCTCGGCATCCTCCTCCTCTTCATCCACAACCACTGCATCCTCAATCACAACATCATCTTCTTGATTTTCGTTGTCTTTTGGATCGTCATTCTCATTGTTGTTTTCCTCCTCTGCCTTGTCCTCTTCTTCTTCTTCTTGTTTATCATCGGCAGAATTCTCTACTACCACTGCTTCTGCGGGTTGATCATCCCCATCTCCTCCATTGTCCATTTCATCGACATCGACCTGGACTTCCATTTCATCCTCATCGGCGACGGCATCAGTGGCAGCCGCAGTGCTTTCCGATTGATCGTTGCCTGGACGGGTGTTTCCACCAAGCTCGGTATCGCGTGACATTTGTGAACCAATGGTTGTTGTAATGGTGGAGGATTTTCCAATAAAATGTATCAAACAACCAACGGGTAAAGATACGGATGATGATTGTAGTGCAGCTACCAGACACACACCCAACCACACCAAATAAACCGGCAAGAACTCGTTGCAGAGTTACAGGAGATTCCAAAGGGAATAGAATGTACTTTTGGGGATATGACAGCGCAAAATGTCTCTAATCCTATGTCTCTTTTTGACTGCTACTGGATCGGTTTGCAATGCAACAAGAGACCAACACCAGACTCGATTTGGATGCAACTACACTCACTCTATAGTCTACCAGGTACCAGGTACGAACCTGGGCGAGGACCCGTGCAAAGAGCTCCACAGCACTATTTTTCAGTCGACGGATTTCGTCCAGTCGCAACGGACAGTTACTGGTTCTTTCGAAGGAACGCTCTATACTAACTCGTAGCTAAACCTTCGGCGACGAATATTTGGATTAACTTTCCCGCTTCCTCAAAAATCTGGTGCGCGCTTCCCACATTGGAGTCACTACCGTGTGTTCGTGTCTCATCAACGTGAGACAATCGTTTCGAGTCCCTAGTGGTGTTTGGACATGAATCCAACATTCATCAAAGCAGGGGTGACTCATTCTGCGTACGACTTCTACGAGAATTGCAAATACTCCTAGGACGCATTCAAGTTTAACGAACTACCGGTAGCCACAGGTGTACAAGTAGCTGAGATTTTTCTACTCTTTGGTGAAAGTGAAATGGTAAGTTGTGATGATGAGTGATGATCCAGCAAGAATGGTTCACGAAATGGGGCACCAAAGAAACCTTCTGTGAAATCCTTCCACCTTAAGTCTACAGGTACATGGCCCTGGTACCTACCTATGGTCGTACCTGGTACAACCTTCCTCAGATGCGAGTCACTCACTGTCAGCTCACACTTCAAACCATATTTCTGCACTTTTTATGGATTGCCCTATTGACCCTTCTCGAATAACCCACTTCAAGTAACTTGTACACTTGTACCATTCCACAACCATGGCACCCCCCGAAGACAAACGAGGTCTCGATAATAATAATAAAGAGATGCAACGACAATTGAAAGAGCGAAAAGAGGAAATGCTTCTCTTTGAACGATTCAAGCGAATCGCTTCCCTAAAGCTCGAGGCGATGACTCGTCAATCCGAAGAATCTGGCATCAAAATGCAAATGGGTGAACAAGAAAAGCAAGTCTTTCGACAAATGTCTGGAATGGGAATCAAGGAAGGAATTGCGGCTGGTATCGTCACTTTCCTTGTATTGCGTCGGGGACCTATCTATGTCGCCCGATGGATCTATCAACGTCGCATGGCGACGACGACGCCGAAACAAACCCCACCTCCTCCTGGGGATGGATCCTATCAATTAAGTCCTCCCACTGGCAATCCCTTTCAAACAGTTCTCCGACCGGACTTTCCTCGTTCCAAGAATATTGTCGTTCGAACTATTTGGTTTGCCTTTGATTCTGTGCTCAGTCTCATGATGGCAGCATCCGTCAGCATGGCCTACACGGACACGGACCGAATCCGACAACAATTGGTAGAATTGCCCTTGTTGGAAGGACGATCCCTCACCGCCGATGCACTCTGTGATGATATTGTGCAAGAATTGCAAAAAATTAAGCGAGAACAAAATCCTGCCTATCAACGACTCTCCAAACTCAATCGAGTGGGGGAAAAAACACCGGCATCCTTTTATTTAGAAGCCATTGAAGAATTTTGTCAAAATTGTCAACGTCGTCGATATGTGGAACAACAATTGCGACAAGAACAAGGCTTGCATGATACTAAGGAACCAGTCAACATACCATCTCGCATTCCATCCAATGGGCCTCGATTGCTACCCAGCACGACATCCCCTGGAATTGTGGATTTGACCAACCATGAAGAAGAATCGTTCACGGACGAGAATGCCGATTTTGAAAATTTCGATTGGGCTTCAGACTTGACTACGGATCAACAAGATGACACCAAGCCAAGAAAGAAAAAGTAAACGATTGCTATTACCTATATCATAATAACCAATAAATAGACAAAACTCAACGTTGGCATGCCAATGAACTTCCTATGCCATTGAATTTCCCCCATGTTGTACCGATTGGACGCACACCACACCGTGCACAACCCAGTATTTTTTCGAGATGCCCACTTCTCTGTTCGAACAATCAAAATATATTCTTCCAATAAATAGAAGTGATGGTGTCCATTCGACAACCAAAAAACGTGAATTGTCGGTAGCTCATCCAACCCAATCAGTCGGTTCATATTGCAAGAGAACATTGCAGACATCCACTATCCAGGCCAGGCCCTCCGGTGTCGAGTCCAGTCCGCTCATGTCAAATTCTTCCTTCAATGCTGTGTACCGTTCTTTATCTGCTCCCAAGAGTGCCCATGCACTCTCACGCAACAAAAAAATGGGCAATAAGCGATGATTGACGGATCTTGCCGAATCCTCATAACACAAAAAGTGCATCCACTGCTTTAAATCGCGATTATGGTCGTCCAACTCAATCGCTAGGTCAATTTTGAGGCAAATCGTCATGGTGGGTGAATTGCCAGGAACGACGTAAAGATAGCATCCTTCATATTCAGGTTTCATGTCGACGCAGAAGTTTTCACTGTCAGTGCAAAACAGTTTTTCGCCCTTGAAAACGTTGCCCTCAATAGAATTTTCCAAGTTCTTCAGGCCATTCTGTTTTTTCTGAAAAAAAAGGACAAAGAGCAACTTCGACGCATCAACCATAGTGCCTGCGGAAAGAGAAATTCGTAAAGTGTTGGGTGCCAGCGGGATACGACCTATGAATACAAGTTCCTCATGGAATGAAATGTTTTCATTATGGTCGCAACGCTTACGCTTGTCCCGTTTCTTTATGAAATGCCGAGTAAAGGAAACGCACGGTAAGCAGCTATCTTGAGAGCCTCGTGCTCGGAAATACCCGGCACGATGCGATCTGTTTGGTTCCATTTCTTTAGTGGAAAGAATGCGCTTCACACAATCTCTTGGTTCCTTTTGTTCCAATAACTGCTCATATAAATTGCGAATCTGTTTAAGGATGAGATCGATACTGGTATGGTTCAGTAGAACGTTGCTCGGTTCTGTTTCAAAGAATCGACGGATGGAGGAAGACTCCGACAAGGACACAAAGTTGAGAACCAATAACTTCAAAAAGAATCGTCTTGCTTCACCTCTTTTCGCAGAATCCGCCTCTAATTGGCGCCAGCAACCTCTCCTATAGCGCCCCACATCGAAACAAGCGGAAAGTGCTTCCGTCATTGCCGGCATCAATGCTGTTGTCATGAATTGCTTTCGTAGATTAATGCAGTAACTGGCATTGAGAGGATTGCTAGACCTGTGGCGGAAAAGATACTCTTGAGACGGATCATTTCGGAAGGAGATGTCAAATGTCAATGTCCTCTCATCTTGGTGAGGCTTTGTTTTTTCCCAAACAACGGTATCCCAGTCTCCACTTTGTTGCCTCTTCCGAGACATGATGACGATATCATGGTCCTCGGCAACGATACGACCGAAGGACACAACACAAGTCATAAAAACTGAATGGCAATGATCAGAAAAAAAGACAGGAAACACCCCAGTACGGTAGCCATAATTACGCGTGCCATCAACGACGAGCACGGAACTTTCAATTTCATTGTTGAACATGCGACAAGTAGACGCAAGGGCCATGATTTCTTTTGACCCACAAAAGTCCCATATGATGGTAAGGACTGTTGTAGGTAGGGAGACAAGATTTGCATTCATTTGCGGGGTAAAGGTATCCTTGGAAACGTAATGTTCAAGAGATGTAAATGAATTTTGTACAAGTATGAAATTGTTCGAGATACGACGCATACCACCAAGGAAAAAGTCCGCGTGTTTCTCCAACTGTTCGTTGGTACACATTGCCACCATTCAGTGAGAACGACTCCTATCACATGTTACAGCTGAGCAGACAACCAACGGTTTTCTTTGGGATGGTTATAGTATTGTCTGGTCTACATCGTACCGACGAACTGAAAGAACTACACGATGCGGTTGAAACGCCGACAGAGGGACTCTGTCAATACTTCAGTCATTTCCTTACAAGTGATGAGTCCAATGATGAGAAAATTGAAAATGTGTGATGATGACAAAAATTGGAAATCATTGGCGTCTGGCCGCCCACCAGACCAGGAACTCTTCGAATTGACCAAATCCACAATCCAGTGTTGACATATGACTACTTTAGTTTTTTAGTCCATGGCAAACATTTTTTCTGTTTGACTTTTCCTTCAACAATGTTCGGTCAGAATGAGATCTCTTTACACCGAATCACTTGGTAAACCTTGCAAAAGAGCATTGCAAGTGTCAATGATGCATTGAAGGCCCTCTGGTGTCGAATCGGTGCCTTCCATGTCGAATGCTTGCTTCAGTGATGTACACAGTTCTTTATAGGTCCCTTGGCGCCAATGCACAAGAACAAAACAAGGTAATGGGAAACAACAGATGATAGACTGATGCTTTGTCATACAAACAATCCCCAAGTTACAGGTCCGTAAAATTCCGCATGTCGCGATTGTCGGCATCTAACTCTACCTCTAAGCGAACTTTGATGGTATCAAGCTCCATTCTGGTTTCACTGCCAGGCACGAAGAAAAGATAGCATACCTCGTACTCGGGTTTCACTTCGACGGTTGTCGTCAAGACCGAAAACTCGTTCACCAGCGAAAACTTTGCCATCGATTGGGTTTTCCAAGGTATCTGGGCCACGTCTTTGTCGTTTTTGAAAAATGCTACCACGAGCCTCAATCCTGATTCATAGAATCGAAAGCTGGGGATGAGGCCCCCGACAAGCACTCATGATCAAACCTGAGAACAAATAATTTCATGAAGAATCACATCACATGGCCTTCTTTCAGACATGCCTCTATTGGGCGCCAAACGTCACTCCTCCTCATGCATCCCATATCCAAGGAAGCGGTGAGAGCTCCTCTCATCGCCGGGGCCAATGCTGTTGTCATGAATTGCTTTCGGATTTTTATAGAGAAGTACATTAGAAGGGTCCAGTTGTGAAATTCGGCGCGAATGCAATACTCGTGAGAAAGATCGTTTCGAAATGAGATGTAATAAGGCATGGATCTTCCTACAGCCGTGCGGAACATGCGACAGGTAGAAGAAAGCCCCATGATTTCCATTTGCCCCACAAAACTCCCAGAGAATGGTAAAGATTGTTGAAGGAAGGGAGAGCAATTGAGCACTCATTTGCCGCTAGTCTTGAGAGACGATGCATCTATCTGTTTGTGTGAATGATACAATTCATCGAATTCGACTCGAAATAGCTTTGAGGCAGACCTGCGTCCATTCCCGGGTGTTATCGTTACCTGTAAATCCAACATTTGAATGTATCGCCGCTGCCGTTGGATGAAATAGACTCCGACTTTATTACCGGAAACAATCGCTTCATTATGTTATCACCAAGTGGCCCCTCGTCGATGTAGCAGTATGGTTCTGGGTTGTCAGGCATGAAATTCCCCTAAGATAGTAAGGATTTACCCTGATGATGGAATTAGTTGGCAAACCAACAAAGCTTTTGCAGTAAAAAAAATGCACGGCGAGCAAGGAACGCACAAGCAATGTAGCAATATAATATTTATCTTCTAAAAATCAGTGATGATCATCATAACACAAAATGGAGTAGTTCTTGCGTAGAATCTTTCTCGGTCTTTTTCAGCATCTTCTAGAATTAACAAAGCGTTCTTCCGTCTGTCGAAGCAATTCCAACGCTTGGTGTTTCACTATCGCCCATCATACTTCTTGTCCTTCTTCGGATGATCCTATTGTTTCCGTCAGAATCCCGAGCGGCATTAAGACTTTTGTCATTCTGCTCATCCAAGATTGCGATGTGGCAATGAAGGTACTTGGCTTGTTTGTCACGACCAAAGAACTGCTCCCGAATCCCGAGGCGCTGAGACCGGTACCATTTTTCTCATCCAAGATAGAGATTGGTTCTGCAGGTACTTCTTTGCCTTGTTTGTTATCACCACCAAAGCAGGAAAGCACTGCGGGACAGGACTCTTGTATCTTGGCATAACTGTAAAGTACGATATAGACTGGTATGAAAAATCCCACTCAAAAATGAATTTTGGCAAGAAGCCTATTCCGCTTTCTGTCAGAAGTAAGTCGTAGTGCATGTAGCGAGAAGTGGTGTGATATCCGACATCAATGAAACTTGGATGATCATGGTCATCGGTCACTCCTGCAAGAGAGCACTACAAGTCTCAATGATGCATTGAAGGCCCTCTGGGGTCAAGTCGACTTTTTCCATGTGAAATGCTTCCTTCAATGCTGTGTACTGCTCGTTATCAGGTCCCAAGAGTGCCACTGCACACGCACGCAGCAATGCAATGGGCAAGCAGCGACGATAAATTGATGCTGGTTCATCCAAACAAGACTCAAACATCACTTTCAGCCAATCCCGCAAATCGCGATTGTAGTAATCCAACTCTAACTGTAATTGAAAACTGACACAACATAGACTCATTCTGGTTGCATCGCCAGGCACGCAGTAAAGATAACACGCCACATGTTCAGGGCTCACGTCGAAGGGGTTGTCCCAAAGACAAAATGTTTCATCAGCGACAATGACTTTGCCGTCGATTAGGTCAGCGTAATCCAGGCCGCTTCTTTGTCGTTTCTGAAAGAAAATGACAAAAAGCAATGTTGGAGAATCGGTCGAGGGGATTGCACTGCAACGAAAGGATGTCGTCTTCGGTGCCAGCGGAATTCTAGCAATGAATGCAAGTTCGTCGTTCGGAGTGCTTTCTTCGTGATCATAGTTAGTACACTCACCCCGATTCCAGTCGAAATCATCAAAGGAAAATTCCGGTAAGGAGCATACTTCAGGTTTTCGTTCCCGCATGTACCCAACGAGCTGGGATGAGTTTGTTTGAATGAGTCGACTAGAGAATTCCTCGTTCGATGGTGCAAGTAGCTTGACGCAAGCACTTGGTTCCATTTGTTCCAAGGTCTGTTCAAATAAATTGAGGATCTGTTTTTCTACAGATGTTCTGCTCGATCCTGAATCAAAGAATCTACGCAAAGGCGATGACTCCTCCGGCAAACACTCAAATCCGATAACAAACAACTTCATAAAGAATCGGATCGCACGCTCTGTTTTCAAGGATTCAAACTCCATCGGGTACCAATATTCGTCTTTGATGCTTCCCATATCCAGGCAAGCGGTGAGAGCTTCCTTCATTGTTGTAGTCAATGCTGTACTTAGGAATTGCTTTCTTAGTTGAACGTTGCAATTAAGAGTATAGCGAAGCCGCTGACTTTTATGGCGAAGAAGATATTCTTGAGAAGGATCATTTCGAAATGAGATATGAAACTTCAGCTCCCAGCACTTTTGGCTTGGTTTTGTTTTTTCCAAACAACTGTATCGAACTCTCCCTTGGCATCCCTGTTGCGAGACACGACGACGATGGTGTGATCTTGATCCTCACGAGGAAATAAATGCAATTCACAAGTCAAAAAAATAGAATGACAGCGATCACGAAAGAAAACTGGGATTCTGCATTCCCTTGTATCCGTAGTTTTCCACAAAGTCTTGCCATGGACCATGAGCATCGAATTTTTAATATCTGTCTTGCATGTACGACAGGTGGAAGAAAGTGCAATGATTTCTTTCGCCTCGCAATAATTACAGATTATGGCAAAGATGGTGTTAGGAAGCGAGAGCAAGTCCGAGTCAACACTCATTTTCCAGCAATTGCGGCAAGCAAAGTGATCCGCAGTTTTTGTGCGATATTAGTTGCAAGATGCGGCAAAGTCCCAAATCATAGCTGTTCTAGTAAGCAGTCCCGCGTGGCTTGCCTGCACACGGCCCTCACACGAGTGAAGAGTGAAACAATACGCTGGAAGTCAAGTTCCGATGGAAAATTGACATTCACATGGTCAGGCCGTCTGATGAGAAATACTCCGACTGCTTGACGGGTCACCAACCAACACCTTCCAACGAATAGCACCCGTCAACCTCCGTGTGAATTCATCTTGCCATTGTGGCATGTGCCGGCGGCGTGACTTTCGGGCTGCCGTTGGATGCATTGGACTTCGACATTTTTGACAAGTTGACTCTCTGTAAACTCGGAACGCTTTTCGATCAGAAATACTCCGAGTACTTGACGAAGTCAAATTTTGAACACTATGCCAAAGTACCAAGCAGCGTTGAAACTCCCCTTGATTGAACTTGGCATCGATGAAATTACGTTGAGGGACGGTGAATCGATTATTCAATCTAGTCAGCGTCTGCAGGCTGCGTTCTCCTGACAGACCAACGCCACGGAACGACTGACAGCAGCAAGTACCAGGTACAGAGGATCCGGTACCTTGCCTCCCTACTGATCAGGGAGACAAGACCTGAGAGTTGTGCTGTAGCATATTCTATATGACTACAGCATTCCTGCAAAAAGAAGCCATGATACCACGAAACTACCTGATTCCCTGCATGAATATTCTTTGGATTTAGACGGATGAGGTGCTGCTGTTTTACTGTCAATCCTATTACAAAACAGAACCAATCATTCGCCTATCGTTGGTTTCCAAGGTAAGAGGTAGATCATCTAGCCAATCCCGCCTTTATAGGAAAAGATGAGCTGATGTCTCGGATGTTTCGCTTTGAAGCAGATTCCTCTATGAAGAAATGTCGCCTATCCAAGGTTTCAATCACAAAAACCTATCTGAGTACTGCTCGAAACGTACGGAGCTCTCCTCACACGGAATCACTTGGTAAATCTTGCAACAGAACATTACAAGTCTCAATGATGCCTCGAAGGCCCTCTGGTGTCGAATCAAGCCTTGACATGTCAAATGCATCCTTCAATGCCGTGCACTGTTCTTCATCTCCTCGCACAAGTGCCAATGCACCCCCACGAAACAAGACAATAGGCAATAAGCGGCGGCAGACTGGTGTTGTTTCATCCGTACATTTCTCAAGCAACAGTTTCATCCAATTCTGAATATCGCAATCGTGGTCATCGAACGCTAACTCTAATCGAACTTCAATGCTCTGAAGCTTCATTCTTGTTGCATCGCCAGGCACAAAGTAAAGAAAACAAGCCTCACACTCAGGGTTCACGTTAAAATGTTCATCGTAAAAACAAAAGTTCCTTGGCCAGTGAAAACTTTGCCCTCGATTAGGTTTTCCACATTTCCAGTTCATTCGCTTGTCGTTTCTGAAAGAAAACGACAAAGATGGTATTTGGAGAATCAGACCAAGCGAATGCTTCTAACCAAAAGCCAGTGGTCTTGGGTGCTAGTGGGATGCGAGCTACAAACTCGAGTTCATTCTTGAACAGAATGTCTTTATCTTCATCGTCGTCCAAACGCCCAAACTTATACCGTTTCCAGTTGAATTCCTTATTCAAAAGCAGAAGTGGTAACCGGTAACTTTGAGTGCGTTGCCGCCCAACTTCCTCAGAGTTTGGGTACCATTGTAGATTCGAAGGTTTCTCAGTGGAAAGAGGTAGTTTGATACAATCAATCGGTTCTTTTTGCTCCAATGTTTGCTCAAATAAGTTGAGGATTTGTTTCTGTACCAAATGAATATTGCTCCGTCTTGTTCTTGATCCTAATTTGAAGAATCTGCGAATCGGTGATGATGCATCTGACAAGGACTTCATGCTGAGAACAAACAATTTCATAAAGAATAGAAGCACTTCCCTGTTTATGGAAAAAGCAACATCCGTGTACCAATCTGCTTCGTTGATGCTTCCCATGTTCAAGCAAGCGGTGAGAGCTCCCTTCATTGTTGGCGTCACTGCTTGAGTCATAAATTTCTTCTGAAGTTTTATGTACCAAAGACTTGTTTTGGCACGCTTGGGATAAACGTGTTTTAGACGATACTCTCGAGAGGGTTCATTTCGGAATGAGATGCAGATTGCCATGAGGCGGCGCGTTTTTTGTCTCGGTATTGTTTCTTCACCGACAACTGTATCAAATGGCCCATTCGATTCCCTCTTGCGTGACATGACAACAATCTGTTGATCTAGATCATCATCCGGGGATACCGACATGTTGCATGTGACAAAAATAGAATGACAGTGATCAGGAAAGAAAACTGGAATCTTGAAACCCGTTTCTCTGCAAGCAAGTAATCCTGAAGTCCTGCCATCGACCACGAGCATTAACTGTTTAATGTCCGTCTTGAAAGTGTGACAGGTCGAAGCCAGCGCCACGATTTCTATTGCCTCACAATAGTCCTGGATGATGGTATAGATCGTGCTTGGAAGCGATAGAAAGTCAACGTCAACACTCATTTTGCGGTGAAGTCAGTGCTTGAGAGATGACCAAGCATTTTGTGGGAGTCCAGCAGCGGGAGGAACAAAATAATACCGACTGTGTACTCAGAGTCCCGCGTGTCTTGCTTTACGCACTAGTGAAATGTAGATTGTGTTCCCATGTGGAAAGGTTGTCTCTCACGCCGCCCACGGCAATAACACCTGCCGCGTGATGAGATACTCCGAGGGATGTCTCCAACAATGTAGAAATCAATCTCAACGGATAAACTAGTCAACAATATCTGTCATGGCTGCACTTGAACATGTGGTTGCGCCGAGACAGCTATTCAAAATGCTCTATTCCTGTCCTTTTTCGTCTTTCTGACCCCAAAATGATTCACGCCATGAAATCATGCAGCAACGCAAGAGAAGGGATACAGCTGTCAACGGTGCAAGATATAGAGGTAACATCACCATGTAAATCAAGAGGGAGATGATGTTACAGGTAAACGTCAGATTCCACCAACAGCCAACATGAGAGGCGTTGTGTCTGGTTGCGGAGTGTCCCATCATGATGTCAAATTGTTCCCAACCTGACGTATCCTGCCCACTTCTTCATAATTTCCTTCTGCAATTCCCTTGCAGTGATCATATCGAAAAGCTGGCATAGTTGGTAGGACGAGCGAAGGGTACCTGATGCGGCAACTCAAGAGCTCATTGCCAACAACATCTTCAAGGCCTCGTCCAGTAAAACTCGAGCTCTACCATATTCATGTGATTTTCCCAGAATTTACACCCAGACAAGGGTTCAAATTGATGTAGGGTTCAACATTCTTGAGAATGGATCGTGTTGGACGGTCAACAGAGTGATGTACAAGTACCAGGTACAGCAGCCTTGTCATCACAGAATTGCGTCAGTGAGTCGTCCGCACTTTGCTACCGGTAGTAACATCTAAATTTCCACTTTTATCACGAATGAGTGTGAATATAACGGATTGTGGATATTGTATTATACTGCAACTAATAAAATGTCTGGTACACTTCGAACCGAATCACATGGTCATTCTTGCAACATTGCAGTACAAGTCGCAAGGATGTATTGAAGGCCCTGAGGTGTTGAGTCGATGCCTTCCATGTCGAATGCTTCCTTCAATGATGTGTACCGTTCTTTATCAGGTCCCGTGAGTGCCAATGGCACGCACGAAACAAGGCGATGGGAAAGAAGCGATGATATACTGATGTTGTCTCATCCAAATGACGCCCAAACATCATTTCCATTGCATTCCGCAAATCGCGATTGTGGTCATCTAACTGTATCACTAATTCAATTTGGAGGTTCCAAACCGTCATTGTGGTTGCACTGCCAGGCAAGAAGTAAAGATAGCAAGCCTCATACTCAGGTTTCACCTCGACGCGGTTTTCGTTTGCAGAGGAAAGAAAATTGCGAGCGAGCACTTTGCCCTCGAATGGTTTTTCCAATGTATCCAGGGCACTTTGTCGTTTCTGAAAGTAAATGACAAAGAGCGACGTAGGAGCATTATAACATGCAAATAGTGAACATCGAACGAAAGTCGTGCTGGGTGCCAGTTGGATATGAGCTATGAATACAAGTTCATCGTTGAGTAGAGAGTTTTCACATTGGCCGAAACGCCTATGCTTGCCCCATTCCCTTATGAAATTCTCCATCAAAGCAAGACACGGTAACCGACAAATTTCAGATTGTCTTTCTCGCACGTCCCTGGAGCGATGCAGGGTGTTTGGTCCCATGAGGTGACTATGGGAATCTTCATTCCATAAAAGGGGTACCTTCACACAATCGAACGGCTCCTTTTGCTCCAATACCTGTTCAAATAAATTGAGGATCTGTCTCTGTGCCAGGAGAAAGTCGCGCGGTCTTCTACTTCTCGATCCTGATTCGAAGAATCTGCGAACAAGTGATGGAGCCTCCGCACTCGATGCTGAGAACATATATTTTCATGAAGAATGGCATCACAGCATGTGTCGCCAAACTGCCATAGTCCATGGGATACCAAGCATCGTTTTTAATGCTGGCCACATACATGCAAGTGGTGACTGCTTTCTTCATAGCCTGTGTCAATGCTGAGGTCATGAACTGCCTTTTCATTTTAAACTGTACAAGGGAAAGGTACTCTTGACACATTCACAGCGAATACAATACTCTTGAGAAGGATCGTTTCGAAATGAGACGTAAAAAGTCAATTTCCTCCAATCTTTGCTATTTTTGGTTTTCTCCCAAACAACTTTATCTACTTCAACAGTTTGTTTCCTCTTGCGTGACACGAGGACGATTCGATGGTCTTCATCATTCTCAGCGACTATTGATACTTCACAAGTTAAAAAAACGGAATGGCATTGCTCCGAAAAGAAAACGGGTATTTCCCTTTCACGAGCCTGGGAAAAACACTGGGCATCAACCGCGAGCATGGAGCTTCCTACAGCCGTGCGGAACATGCGACAGGTAGAAGAAAGCGCCATGAATTCCTGTGCACCACAAAACTCCCAGAGAATGGTAAAGATTGTTGAAGGAAGGGAGAGCAAGTGAGCACTCATTTGCCGCTAGTCTTGAGAGACGATGCATCTATTTGTTTGTGTGAACGATACAATTCATCGAATTCGACTCGAAATGTCTTTGAGGCAGACCTGCGTCCATTCCCGGGTGTTATCGTTACCTGTAAATACCAAACAGTTGAATGTATCGCCGCTGCCGTTGGATGAAATAGACTCCGACCTTATTACCGCGTCTCACAATTACTTCATTGTGTTATCACCAAGTGGCCCCTCGTCAATGTAGCAGTATGGTTCTGGGTTGTCAGGCACTAAATTATTGACGATTTACCCTGCTGATGGAATTAGTTGGCAAACCAACAAAGCTTTTGCAGTAAAAATATGCACAAATCTTAAGGAGCAAGTGATGGCGAGCAAGGAACACACAAGCAATGTAGCAATATAATATTTATCTTCTAAAAATCAGTGATGATCATCATAACACAAAATGGAGTAGTTCCTGCGTAGAATCTTCTCGGTCTTTTTCAGCATCTTCTAGACTTAGCAAAGCGGTCTTCCGTCTGTCGAAGCAATTCCAGCGCTTGGTGTTTCAATATCGCCCATGAGACATCTAATCCTTCTTCGGATGATACTATTGTTTCCGTCAGAAATCCCGAGCGGCATTCAGACTTTTGTCATTCTGCTCATCCAAGATAGCGATTGGCAATGCAGGTACGTGGCTTGTTTGTCACCAACAAAGAACTGCTCCGGAATCCCGAGGCGCTGAGACCCGTACCATGTTTCTCATCCAAGATACAGATTGGTTCTGCAGGTACTTCTTTGCCTTGTTTGTTATCACCACCAAAGCAGGAAAGCACTTCGTAACTGTAAAGAAAGGTATAGACTGGTTTGAAAAATCCCACTGCAATATGAATTTTGGCAAGAAGCCTATTCCGCTTTCTGTCAGAAGTAAGTTGTACTGCATGTAGCGAGAAATGGTGTGGATATCAGACATCTTGGATGATCATTGTCATCGGTCACTCCTGCAAGAGAGCACTACAAGTCTCAATGATGCATTGAAGGCCCTCTGGTGTCAAGTCGACTTTTTCCATGTGAAATGCTTCCTTCAATGCTGTGTACTGCTCGTTATCAGGTCCCAAAATTGCCCCAAATGCCGCCAATACTTCCCCAGCAAGTTTGCCATTCTCCAAAGCAAACGAGAAAGGGCAAACTTGGATTGGTGGCTATTGCATCCGAGATCCTTCTTGCTCAGTTCTAGCATCGGCATTGGTCGAGAAGGTTGGTGATCGC
>SWEM01000691.1:0-14790 GCA_019593585.1 Nitzschia palea | reverse complement strand
CTACAATGGCGGGGCATGAGAGGACATGATTGTAAACTTTTCTTTAAAGGATTGGTGTGCTGCTGAAAACGCTCTTACTACAGGTAGACTATTTTACGCGTGCTTTTATCGCGGTAAAGTGTTACACGGTGACACCGACGTTTTTCCCTACCATCCGGGTATCATTGCATAAATGAAAAAAAGTTACCCTACATGGGGATTCCGATAATGGTATATCGTTCTTCTACGTAATTTTTAGGAAGTAGGAAATCACCGATGTATTGGAACTCTGTTACTCGGGGGATTCGTTTATCGAGTCCCCATCGCGAGTGGTATAGAAGTCGTGCTACTTTAGTAACATTCTATACATAACGGTACTGTACGTGCTGGTACGACACTTCCCCCGGGTCGTATGGATCAAGATGTCTGTACTGCGACCAGGCGTGATGCAGCCAAAAACCAAAAACCAAAAACCAATGGGTGTCATTTCATCAGGCCACATGAATCCGTATCCTTTTGTCACTGTTGTTACTGATGTGGATATCAAGTTAGTATTTCATCATCAACAACAACAACAACATAATAATGATTGAGTAAGGAAAGAGAGCAATATAAAGTATGGGAACCATATCACCTTTTTCATCTCGTGTGAGCATGTCGAACACAGGAAGGATGATGAACTATGGTATCGCCGTGATCTTTATTGTTCTCCCATTTACTACTTCCTACACAACATCGTTACTGACATTCTTGGTACCATGTCTGGTATTATGCATTGTTCATTGGGTAGCGCTTCGAATTTATTTACGGCGATGAAATATCATCCATGGGTGGGTGCCAGAGTTTTTGGAGTGGGATGTGGTAAAACCAGGTAGGTGTCGTACATGTCGTTGCGGTTGACTCGCCCACATTCGTATCGATAGTATCAATTGCCATGAGGAAGAAACCGGCCCAACAAGCCCTTCTTGACACTTTATCATTATGGAGGACCTAAACTTTTTTAACTGCAATCCGAGCAAATGACACTAGCTATGCAAAAGAGAATAAGCGATTCTGTGTGTTGGACATACTGGTATATACTCTAACGGTCTCATGATTGTTCCCGCGTTACTGCAGACCAACAATCACGGAAAGAACGGGGTAAATGGCGGTTTCATTGTACATGAACCTCTGCGAAATCCTCGTCTTCCACGGACAACCCTGATGGTAAATTGCAATCCTGTAGCATCTGCTTTCGATTGCTGCTGTTATTATTGTGATCCGAGCACCGCATCCGCGTTGCTGGCTCGGGTGTCATATCCATAGCGTGCTCTAGGTGTGACGAATCCAATAATGGAGGGGGCGAATCACGCTTTTCAGTATCTTGCTGTGCATCGGTTTGGCTCGGATCTTGTGGACATCCACAGGTACAATCTGTTAAAGCCGCCGAAACTGTACAAGGTAGCAGGGATTAACAGTTAGCATTGCCAATGTGTCTGCACTTTGCAGTAGTTGGAGTAATGAAAGTTGGATCAATGCACTTACGTTCCTCAAAACTGGAGAATACCCGTACCACCTTTCGCCGTAGCTTCTCTGACATGGTCTCGCTTTTTATTCGTTCCGTCATTCTGGTCGCAGTAAAGGCTTCTACATCAAAGGATGCAGTACCCGTAGATTTGGTATCGCTAGATAATTCCGAGTTTGTTCGTTTTCGCATCCCACCCATAACTCGCTCCTTTGACAAATTGGCGTTTAGAAATGCCATCAGAATATCCTGGCCGTTCCGATTTTCCATCGTAAGCTCAAAGAATCCATGGGACATGGTCGTTATATTACACTGATGTGAGTCGCCACGTCCAAACATGTCGACCACCATGATGTCTCCCACAGGAACAGAAAAATCCCTAAGGACAGGGGTGGAGTCCATACCGTCCACAGTCCGTGCTCGTTGCCTACTGGAACCCCGGCGAGCCATGTTGTTGTTTCCACTACCGAGGCGTCTCGACGTTGATAGCGGCTCTGAAAAGTGACCGAGACTGGTGGCATGCACCATGACAGGAGATTGATTAGATGTCAAGACCAGCTCGGGCCCGTGCTCGGCTGGCTTTTTTCTTTGTGGAGAAAAGTCAAAGCTTCGCGTTTGCTTGATTTCTACCCTTTTGACCACTGCCGAAGCCGCTGGCGTGTTGGTCTTGTGCCATACCCGCATGGTACACATCATTTCCTGCTGTTCCGAGAGGCAACGGTGTGACGCTTTTTCCGAGTGGCGGACTCGCTACAAAGCGAAAGCAATCAACCAAAAACAAGTGTATAATAGTGTGAGATGGACGACGGTATGAGATGGGGTAATGCCCACCCTGCAAGAGGCGAGACAGGCACGCAATACGCCACCGCCAACTCGGCACTCACACATCGAATTGTCACATCATCCGCTGCAAGACATTCCGTACTTCCAAGCATCGTTGCCCGACACGTTCACACTGTCAATCACAAAACTACAATTGATGCCGGCGAAGAAAAAGTCACAACGGTGTAGCAGTACAAATCAATTTCCACAAGGGTTCGTCTTTATCAATCCTTGGTGCACCTTGTTTGTTTGTCGACTCTGGTATGCTACATCTACACCTTCGTAGTAGGTGACATGGATGGCCAGTTGGCAAAATCTGTTCTTGATAGTGCACAAGTGCAACTCGATGCCGGCGAGGACTGCCAAGCATGTACTATCAAACCCTCCCATGAACTGGGGCTATCGAGATAGCCGACGTCGCCCGGCGGGCTCGTGGCAATCCAACCTGTCCCTAATCTTCATTCGGATGAACGTCGCAAAATTTGGTGATACCTCTCCAGAAACGTAGTATGTATATGGCAGACTTGTGTCCGTTGGAACATGGGCGTCTGTGACACTCCCGTATCCAACACCCGACGTAAAATTTTCGCGCTCACACCTGTGATTCAGATATGGAATGTCACATACACCGCCCGCTGCAATTTTACCTGTTTCCGTTATTAAATTTGCCTTTGTATCAGCGAAAAATGTGATGGTGATGACTGGGAAAAAGATGACCATGGTCCACATGGTGCATCCTCTAACATTTAAACAAATAGATCCTTGCGTTAACAGGTAGTTCGGCTCTATGATATATCGTTGCTGGTTCTATCGTTTAGAACAACATTTTCTAGGGTCGATGATGTACAACTAACTCTTAGTTCCTTTAAAGACGTTCTTCTACTACTTCCGCTTTATCACCGTCAAACAACATGCACAGAACGTGGTGGATTGGTTCGTTGGACCATGTCGCACAGTCAACTCCTCATATTCTTCAGGGCTCCTTTCTCGGTCGTAGTCGGTTTCATACCAAGAACTGGCTGCTGTCAATCCATGCATTGTCGTACAAGCAAGGAAGTTGGCCGACCAAGACTACCGGTAGTGGCCTAGCGGGTTGTGGAACCCAGAAAGCAAAAATAGGATATTCCTTTTTCATATTGTTTCACCCGTCAGTTCATGTTGCTTCTTTTTTCATGAAACAATAGAATTGTCATTTCTGTCTGTAGCAATAGCAGCACTAGTGCTAGTACCTAGACGTGGTGGCCTTCGTGGTTATTGGGTCCTCGGGAACACTAATGTTCAAATGCGATGATAGAAACGTCCAATCATGATGAGCCAAGACATTGTATCCTTCTTCTTGCAAGTGAACATCACATGGTTGTTGATATTTGGACAGTGATGGCTGTATCACGGAATAACGATCATTAATCAGAATTCCAAGCCTTTTCGAAAGAAAACGAACAATGTCGTTCATGGCAGAGACAAATCCTTCCTTGGACAACGCCTCGTATTGGGGACACGTTGCTTGTTCATTGGGGGTAGTTGCCGCAGAATCCAACGGAGAGGGGGTAGTCAAGGCAAAGATGATTTTGGCTTGAGGAGAATGGGCTCGAATCATACTCACAATACGCCGAATGCCCATTTCATAGGCATTGTGCCATGAATCATCGTCACTGTTGGGATGGAAATACATCCCGACATTGAATTGAACCACGTCCCATGCACATGATCCCAACCAAAGATTCAAATTGGCTAGATATTCATCAAATCCTCTACAATCATCCGTCGGTGCCCCATGCAACGCCACAACACCCAAGGGATTGTAGAGCTTTTGTGCCATGACCCAAATTTCTCGAGAAATGGAATCACCCAAAAACAGAACCCTTGGAACACGTTGCGATTGTTCCGGATAGAATGGAAACAGAGCGTCATGACCACGACTGGCTTGGGACATGAACTGTTGAAAGTACTCGGCTCGATCATACATGAGCTGACTCAGAACAAGTAATGCCCATTGCGACTTGCAGTCGTCGTTGGAGGATGAAAGCTTGGAGGACAGCTGAAGCCATTCTTCGTATTCGTTCCCACTCCATTCTACTCCGGCATCCTGTGCTCTAAGAGACTCAAAAAACTCGGGTGTGAAATCCTTATTCAAGTCGCGAGAATTGTGAAAACAGCAACGTTGTTGGGCTTCATTTCGTGCCTTTTGTTTCGTGCCAATCACTGGTGCTGTTTGTTGTTTCTTTACAGTCATTCCTTGTTCATTGGCATTGACTGCTTCTTTGGAAGGAGCAGGTTTGATTGGGACGGGGAGAGTTGGCGTTGACGCTGCAGCCCCCGAAGTCATTATCCTGTTCAGTGGTTGTTCGTCCCTGACACGACGAAGATCGTTTTCATTCAAAAGTAACACTCGACCATTATTCGGGACCGTCCACTCGTTTTCATTCTTGATTTCGGTCAGGTTGGCAGGAACTTGACGTATCTCTTGCAAGAACATCCATGACAATGCGCCGAGCAACAGAGCAAAATGTAGCGACTGCCATTTTCCTCGAAGAGCGGCCCGAAACAGCGATGATGTCTTTCTAATCACAAATTTTGTCATTCTCTCTCCCTCTCCCAATTGTCATGATAGAGTGATGATGAGCTATATTAGACCATCCATGAAAAAGTTTGACTGCCGATGATTTTCACTTTGGTAGGAGTCTTGTCGAAACCAACCGGGCAGTACTTGTACCAGGTCCTTTATATGATACATCATATCCACAGAAAGAACATGTGAGAAAGATCGTGTTTGGCATCGCGACGACAACGGATGCCCCCAGGGCCAGTGTGTGTGCCAAACATGTACCCAGCAGCACGTTTGACGGACCTCTTGTCTATGCCTAGAAATGAATTCAAGTCACAGTCGAAGTCAGTTTCATAAGCCCCTCCAATGCTGCAGCTAAATACTTGCACTCACCTCTAATTACGTCTCATCGACGCCAGCGACATGCCGCCGAAAATGAAGCACGGATTCGATTGCTTGGATTACCCTTTGCAGTACCCAAGATTTGTTGCAGCTCCTGACAGCGAACAGTTACTTGGAGTGTTAGGTTCAAATAGGACGATTTAGCAATGAATTGTGTGGATGTCTTGATACACCCAAGGGGAAACGATCGATGAAAGTACGCAGTAACAAAAACAACAACAATGGATCGATCTTTTTGTAGATGCATCATTGGAAATTGGAGCGCCGCATCCAGGAATAGGCAAGCGGATTGAGAATAGCGTTGTGACACCGGTGGTCCGTGGTTCGATAGAGCCTACACGAGCCAGGGCGCGGACGGCTCTGGAGGACGTCCCAGAAACCCTCCATGAGGTGGACGTTGTACAAAGCAATGGTACAAGAGAGAGAGAGCAATTTTCGACAAGCGTGGATCAAGTTTTTCTATACAATTGCAAGAATTAGGAAGGGAAAAAAATCAATCTACATTATCGCCGCATTTTCAATTTTCCGTTCCAAGTCCATTGTATTCCATTTTGCATTGGAGGAAGTTGGATGATGATCCCTCCCATGGGATCAACCACCCACCCGTTGCAATCCACTGTCTTCACATATAAAAACCTCATTTCCAAGTGCATGCATGGCATGCATTTGGCGAGATAGGTTTTGTCTCTTAACTCTTGACGAGTTTCATGGCGGCACGGGGCTCTTCGACATAATTGCGTTTCATCAAGACCGGGTGGTCAACCGTCACATTGCATGGAACTTCAGGAATGGATCCGTCGGTAGTGGTGGGGGAATCACCATGCTCTCCCTTGGGACCCTTTTTGAAAGACTTTTTGGGTGTCGAGCCATCATGAGGCATCATGGACATGGACATGGACATGGAAAGTTCCATGGAAAAGTCAACCCATTCCATCTAATGACATTTTATATTTTGGAGAGCGCACAAACACAATCGATGATTGGAGGCTTGACAAACAGGAGGTGTATTACCCAGCAGTGCTGGGAGTGATGCTTACATTGTCCACAATTAGAACTGGCTCTTCCACTACGATTGGTTCCAAACGTCTCGCAGGATGGCCATGATTGCGGCGTCTAATTTGACCATCCACAACGACGGGTAAAGTAGAAAGGATCAGAATGCTGGAAGAAGTAGAAAGTTTCATTTTTGCACTCTTCGTGGTAGTTGATAAAGGTCTTTTTCGAGTAGTAAAACGTCAAGGAGGCGTTTCTTGATTATCTTTTTTAATGAGAGAAACTGAACTGACTGATAGTGTGAGTGGTACTAGCATCCCATCTTTTGGTTTCCCGTCATGATCCCAATGCATCACCGTGGACTCAAACCGGAAGCAAGAACGAATGAACGAACAAACACATGGTAAAGTAGCAACAGCCAAGAATGATGATATCTGATGAGGGTCCACGACGGACAATGAGAACTACACGCCCATCCACAACGGCTGCCAACAACAATGGTCTCTATAAAAAATTTGTCGGTGACGGAACTACTTCAGGCGTACCTGGTACGACTTGTTCGTGACATGTATTGTACCGTTAGTATATTGGTACTAGAGCTTTCACTTCACAGTCAATCTATTTTTGAACGGTTGGTGACCAGACCGTAGCAATCAAGATTTTGCGCGAAAAGATCTCGACAACCAAGTCTTGCATCAGTCTTTCCTTTTTTATCTGGATGTGTCTTTCAATAAAATCTTGACTGCTTTCGCTCCTATAGAATTGATTACCGGCGTCAAAAAGAAATGTCGTTGTCCATCTCGTTGTTGGATCCGTCACCCGGTACTGGTAGTAGTTGTAGTAAAAGTGACCGGACACGGACGATGCCAGAAAAGATTTCGGTATTGAGTGGGAGTGGGATTTGGACAGTTTCGGGGTGGAAGGATGACCATGATCAGTCTACTACGACTACTACGGCCACTACTATCACTCTTTCCGATGGTCCGCATGGTGTTCGCAAACCATTGAACAACTTGTCTCTTCAAGAATCGTATCCAGCCACATGTTTTCCAGCGGGATGTGCCATGGCGGCCAGTTGGTCCGTCGAAAGGCTCCATCAATTGGGACAAGCCTTGGCCAACGAATGTGCCCATTACGATATTTCCGTCTTATTAGGACCCGCCATGAATTTAAAACGTCATCCGCGGGGTGGTCGAAACTTGGAATACTTGTCCGAAGATCCCTACCTGACGGGGATATTGGCGGCCGCCTATGTGCAAGGGGTCCAAGCGACCAATCAAGTCGGGGCCTGTCTCAAACATTTTGCCGTGAATAATCAAGAATCACATCGCTTTGTCGTCAATGCCATGGTTGATCCACGAAGTCTGCGTGAATTATATTTGAAAAGTTTTGAAATTGCCATTCGGCATTCTCAACCAGCCATGGTCATGGGTGCCTATAATAAAGTCAACGGAGTGTATTGTTGTGAAAATCCATGGTTATTACAGGACGTGTTGAGAAAGGAATGGAAGTATGCAGGAGTTTGTGTCACCGATTGGGGTGCTACCAATGATCGAGTTATGGCAGTACGAGCTGGGATGGATTTGGAAATGCCGGGAAATGGCGGTGTACACAATGATCTTCTCCTTCGCATGCACCACAGACCCCATGTTGGAAAAGTGTGTAGATATCAGTGTCGCACGCATCCAGAATTTGATACAACGATATCCCCCACCCCGATCAAGTCGACAACCACCACAAGCCGACGATGTCGACGACGACCACAAAGTCTTTGACATCAATCATGGCATTGCGTATGAACTGGCATTGGAATGTATCGTGCTGTTGAAGAATGACAAGAACATTTTGCCACTGGCCAAGAATACCCGATTGGCCGTCATTGGAGAATTTGCAGTGGATAGTCGATATCAAGGCATGGGAAGTTCTCATTGTACGCCCACTCGGGTCGACCACGCCATGGATGCCCTGAAACACTATACGTCTTGCATTGAATATGCACGAGGATATCACGCTCAAGCAACTGAAGATGTCCTTCAGCCAGATCTGGTCGAGGAAGCCATTCAAGTTGCGAAAAAAGGCAATGTCGTTGTATTATTCTTGGGTCTTCCCGAAATTTTGGAATCGGAAGGATTTGATCGAGAAACCCTCCACTTGCCCAAGCAACATGTCGCTCTCCTCGAGGCCATTACTACTGCCATCCCTCATGGCCAGATTGTGGTTGTATTGAGTAATGGAGGAGTCGTCATCTTGCCCGATTGCATTTCCTCCGTCTCGGGTATTGTGGAAGGGTACTTGTTGGGACAAGCCGGTGGACCTGCCATGGTCGACGTCTTGTTTGGAAAGGTATCCCCCAGTGGTCGATTACCCGAAACCATGCCACAAAGGGCCGAATGTATTCCTTCCCATGTGTTTTTTCCAGGAACCAGGGATCGGGTCGAATATCGAGAAGGCCTCAATGTTGGGTACCGATACTATGATGATATCGATGATCCTTCCAATGTTCTCTTTCCCTTTGGCCATGGCTTGTCCTATACAACCTTTCAGTACGCCAATCTCAAAGTAGATCAAGTGGAAAAGGACGAGTCGTCAACGAAAAGGGTAACCATTTCGTTTTCCATCACCAACATTGGTCAGAAAACGGGCAAAGAAGTCCCCCAGTGTTATGTTTCACCCATGCAATCGTCCGTGTACCGACCAAGGCATGAACTCAAGGCATTTACCAAAATCCAATTGGATCCTAGGGAGTCCAAACAAGTCACCTACATGTTGGAACAAGATGCCTTTAGCTACTATGATATTGGTCACAAACAGTGGATTGTAGAGGCGGGAGAATATGAAATACAGGTTGGAGCTAGTAGCCAAGATATTCGGTTGCGACATGTATTATTGTTTCGAGAAGGGCAAGTGCCGTCCGCAACCGCTATCGAGTCTTATTCACCCATGAATGGCCTATCGACAGAAGATACCATCTTTGCCAAACGATTTGGTCCCCAACAGGAAAAAGTACTAGACGGGATTAGGGCATCACAAGAGTCTTCGGCAGTAGCAAGAGATTATCATCTGGATCGTAATTCCTTGCTCAAAGAGGCATCGACATTTTCCCTTTTGGGCAAGGCATTATTTTACATCACATTTTACATTGGTTGTAAAGAGATACCCGAGGGGCCGCTAAGAAAAGCACAAGTACACATGGTCCGTGCCAATGTGGAGAACCTTCCACTGAGAACTCTGGTGTTGTTCAGTAAGGGTGCCTTGTCCATGGAGTTTATGGATGGAGTCATTGCATTGATGAATGGAAATCTGTTCAACGCCATCCAACACTTTGTTGCCAGTATTGCATCGGTATTTCGTCGGCGATAATGAAAACAATGACACGACGCGAATCGTGTCTTGTTTGTCGTTTGACATTTTTGTTTACAAAGTAGTCGCCGCACCAGCCAAGTTGCCAAGTTCCATAAAGTTGGAAATCACAATAGACTTGACCCCCTTGAAGGTAGAATTGTGTTTGGGAATAACGGCCACAGCATCAAAGTCACCCACTTCTATCAGTCCTTCGTCCAAATCCAAGGGAATGGGTTGTTCTTCCTTGGCTCGATAGGCAACGACATCCACTTCGACTCCCTTTTCGGCATTGGGAAATTTAATGACATAGCCTTGATAGGATTTGGCCAGTTTGATAAATTGCCCCCATCCACTGTAGTATTTGCGACGATTCTGATCCCCACCAGCAATACCCTTGATGAGTTCGGTCAAACCATTCGATTGTTTGAATTTGAACCCTTGAATGGATTTGCCAGGGCCGGGGTAAAGAAACCAATGGCATTGAGAGGGATCTGATTGCGAGTATAAAACAACATCATCCGACCACCCGATGCGGGATCGTAGGTTAGATAACAGCCCTCGGGACCTTCTTCGGGTGCGAATTCCGATGTCATGGTACGTTTATGCGTCTGGATAGATCCTTGGTCTTGCTAAAAAAATGATTTTTGTCCCTGCTGCTTTGTGATGGTTCCGATGTCGCCAATGCAACGGTAAAAGTACTGCAACAAAAAATAGAAAAAAGGTTCGGAACTTCCGTTTTGCACATGTGAAAGTTGTGCAATGGAGCAATGACGCGTATAAATGCAAAAATTCAAACGAGCACTGGTTTGAAAGTCAGGTCCAAGTAGTCAATCGGAACTCTGGACGAGTTAAAATCGAAACACACTTGGTCATACACATATATATGGGTATGAGTGAGGATTTTGCTTTTTACAACTCACTACTACTACTACTACACTATGTATTGCTGCAACCAATCGCACATACAACTATTATTACGTTTTCGTATTATGCATTCAAGATGTGGCCTAGTGCCAATAACAAGAGGGGGTGGAGTTCCAAGTGCCTTGAAGGACGGTAGGCCAAATGTATCCATTGACCACGGTCCATTTTACAGCTTGGAATGCCGCCCCGTCACGATTCAAAGGGTTGGTTCGGGTGGAGGAGCTCCCATGAGAGGAGATTCCTTGGCACCGGTAAAGGGTGGCGAGGTACCCCAGGTACCCATGGTAACCAATTCTTCAGCGGCCGTGGGATGAATGGCCACACAAGAATCCAAGTCGGCCTTGGTCGCTCCCATTTTCATGGCCACACCAAAGCCTTGGAGCATTTCATCTGCACCCATGCCAATAATGTGAAGACCCACCACAAGCTCGGTTGTACCAGCACAAACCAACTTCATAAACGTCTTGGGTTTGTCATCGGGGGCCATGGAAAAGGGACCATAGTACAAGTTAGGAAATTTGGACCGGTAAACTTTGATATTGTCGGGTCCATATTTGGCAATGGCCTCTCTTTCCGTGAGACCACAGGTACCAATGGTCGGATGAGAAAATACTACAGTGGGAACCAAGTCGTAGCTGGTTCTGGAATCGGCCACACCACCAAAGATGCGATCGGCCAATCGACGACCAGCGGCAATGGCCATGGGAGTCAATTCCACCGATCCACACACATCTCCCAAGGCATAAACATTGGGAGCCGATGTATTTTGATAATCATCGACCTGAATATAGGTCTTGCCGGGGATGAGGTTGACCCCGGCCTTGTCCAGATTGAGAGTCTCGGTATTGGGCAATCGACCTGGTGCCATGAGGACCACCTCGGCATCCGTAATTGGGTCTAGACCGGGAGTGACCAAATGTACTGTTTTATTGCCATTGGCATCCAGTTCAATCTTGGCCACTCCTTCGGTATTTCTATGAATCGTTATACCCTGTCGTCTCATTTCAAAGTCCAAATGATCGGCAATATCGTCATCGAAAGGTCGTAGAGCCTTACCCTTGCGAACGACCAGGTGAGTTTCTGCTCCCAACCCATTCAAGACTCCGGCCAATTCTACGGCAATATATCCAGCACCAACCACCACTACCTTTTTGGGCAAGGTTTCCATTTCAAAAAATCCATCCGAGGTAATGATATGTTCGATTCCTGGTGTATTGGGAACATCGGGCCGTCCACCGGTAGCAATCAAAATGTGTTCTGCCGATACTTGACTGGTAGTCCCATCGGCTGCGGTTACCTGCAACGTATGAGCATCGACAAAGGTGGCATCTCCAATAATTTTGGTGACACCGGCACTTTGCAATCCACTCTCATATATACCATTGAGACGTTCAATATAGGCATCGCGTTTACGTCGAAAGGCTGCCATGTCAAATTTGACTTGAGGTTGTTCAAAACAATATTCCTTCACATCATGTTTCATGGTTTCCGCCATGGTAGCGGCGACCCACAAGAGTTTCTTGGGAACACAACCGACATTGACACAAGTTCCACCCCAGCGGGCTCGTTCGACCACGGCCACCTTTTTCCCATGCAGAGTAGCAGCCCGTTTGGCAGTAGCAATCCCTCCGGAACCACCTCCAATAACTACAAAATCATAATCAAAGGTCATATTGTTTCAATATTGGTTGGCTGTTGTGCAAAAAGTGGTTTATGAATCTTCTCTTGTCACGTTTTATGTCAAAGATTTTGTGTGTGATGTGCGTTGGCTGATCGAGAAAGGGCCTCCTACTAGCGGTGTTATGCGAACACTTCAGAAATCCAGCTCCTCGTCACGTAAATTGTGTACCGGGACGTCACAAAAGATTTTTTCCGGCGGCGAACACTACTTGTACCGGTATCCTGCCCGCGAACGATTCTTTCTTCGTCTAGCAAAATGGCCTTTTTTGGATTCCTCTCGGTACAGTTAGTAGGAAATATCTTTTGAATTTTCGTAGCTATAGTACTTGTAGTTTTATGTGCTCCAGCACCGCAATGCGTCTACCTGAATAAATACTTGCTTGCTCCTCCATTGACTACGAGTCCATTGTTCCTCGAAGACGGTAGATTAGTTCTACCGCAAGTACCGTATTTGATGGTGATCTGTATTCAGAAGTGATCTGTACCCAGAAGACCTCGAATTCCGTTTTTCTACGAATGTGTCCTTGATGGACGGAATCTTCGATTACAATGATTAAAAAATTAAGTTCAAGTTGGAGGACAAAAGATGAGTACAGATCACCATCAAATACGGTAGTACGGTGTCATGGAGACTGGGAGTTTTCCACCATGTGGGTACCTGCTGTTGAGAACGGATGTTTGATTAGCCTTGTTGCCTCATGCTTCCCTATTAAGCAGCAATATATTTCACCATAACTCTCAGAAAACTTAGTCTACACTAGTAGCTTCGATATTAGACGTGTACCATTGGTAGTAGAGTGCGAAGTGTTCCAAGACCATACGGGATGACACCGGTTAGGTCGATCACTCGACACCCGGTAGGCAGGGCCATCTGCACTGTACCACCAATTGTGTAATAATGAGTGAATAGTGTGTTTTTACTTTTTGACTTGAGCCCACAACCATTCGGGAGTGACCGACTTGGGACGTTCCAATGGCAAACCCAAGGCACGGTCCCAATATAGTTGAGACAGTCCACCCACCGCTCGACTGACACCGAATAGAACGGTATAATATTGGAATTGTGTGAATCCATAGTGCCACTACAAAACTCCGGAATGAGAATCGACAGTGGGGTAAGGATTGGCGACCTTGCCGTGTTCCTTCAAGATTCCTGGCATGACTTGGTAAATTGTATCCACCACCTTGAACAATTCGTCATCAGGCATGTGCTTGAGACCAAATTCACGTTGGCACGTATAACGAGGATCAGTCTTTCGGAGTACGGCATGACCATAGCCAGGAATGACCTTTGGCGTTCAATGTCTCCCATGCAAATTCGGTGATGGCTTCGGGGTCGACTGGTTTGCCTTCGGAATCAAACTTGTTCTTGAGCTCCTGGATCCACTTGAGCACTTGGTACCGGTACCAGGTACAAAGACCGGTACCTGGTATAATGTTGCTGGGTATTCCACCACATCTCGGGACGGACCAGGAACTTCAAACTTTGTTCAACAGAGAATTTCACTGTTACATGTAGAAAGTTGTTCCCGCGCTTGTACTAAGTAAAATAGAATGCGACAGCGCACACCGCAGAGTGCGTTTAGGGTTTCGGCTGTATGTTGCATTGCATCGCTGTTTTGATAAATACTTCGATGCTCGGTATTCCACACATCTAACGGGAACTACTGGGACAATGTGTTTCAGCTAAAGATAAAGTCGTGTCACGAGAAAGAAAGGACATCGGCGGAGACAGAAAATCTTTGCCTGTTGGTACGTTGGTACCTTAGTCATGCCTCATTCGACTAAACGGAGCTCTTGGGACGTGACGTGGAAGTTCTATTGACTGTGAATTTCCATTTCACTGTCAATTTCGTGGAATGGAATTTCATGGAAATTCCATGACCCCCACGGAATGGAATGGAAGCAACTCCAATCTTCAACGTCGGAGCTCAACGTCACAAGCGGAAAAGTCGGTTTCTCTGCGCTTGTAATTAAATACGAGTGTTATTACCAGATGGATTGGCCACTGGATCTGTCGAACTGTTCGTCGTCGAGTCGTTCATGGGAACCATGGCTGCAAAGGGTGCTGGTGATGGTGTCATCATCTGTAGCAGATTGCTGGCCATGAAGGATTGTTGTGGCATGAAAAAGCTCTTGGGATTGGGCGCAATCATGGGAAACTGGCCACTGGAGGTACTGCTTCGCATCCTGGGTATTCCACACAAGTTAGGGGCTATGATATTTCCATGTGTAAGCCTTGGTTCAGAAAGTGAAAGCTGCAGAAATGAAAGGGAAGGCATGTTCACTCACATTATCTATTGGCGGAAACGCTGGCCTAAAGTGCAGATGATCGAAACTATTGAAAATGCCACAGATTTCTTGTGCACTTCCTTTAGAGGCTTACTGTAAGCGCCAATCGTAACTAATCCATGAAGGTGGGGTTGTTGTCATGCATGACCGTGACATAAAAGGGAGCAGGAGACTGTAAAATCACAACAATGGCACAAGTCATTAGTAAAGAGATACCTGGTAATATGGACAATACTTGCCCATTTGAACAGGAGAACTCAACCATAACCACGAAACACGAAGCGGGAAGTGACGGCGACCTTCCTAT
>SWEM01000690.1:0-14808 GCA_019593585.1 Nitzschia palea | reverse complement strand
ACAACAACAACAACAACAACAACAACAACAACAACAACAACAACAACAACAACAACAACAACAACAACAACAACAACAACAACAACAACAACAACAACAACAACAACAACAACAACAACAACAACAACGTTGCCAATGCCAGAGTGCCCATGGCCCTTGAGGATACGACCGAGGATGGCCGAGGCCCCCCAAACGTCCCATCAGCCTCCAGCTTTCCTGATATCACGAAAGCAGAATCTGGAGCACCGAATCATGATACAGCTGCGGCTACTGGCGTCGTTGCGGATGATCATGGCGTCCCGGCTTGGTTTGGTCCCGCACTCGCTGCGGGAATCGCTGCTGCACTGGTTCCCATACTCGCAAGGCTGGACAACATCGAAGCGAGGCAATGTAATTCGGTTGCCAAGCATAACCTTGATCCCTTGCAAGCGATTCGGAATGATGAGGGCGTTGCGGCGCCAAATTTTCCTCAAAATGTGCGATCTCTGACTACCATGAGTGAGGATCAAATGAATGCGTTCTTGGCCCACTATGCGCGACCTGTGGACGGAACCAATGATACCAAACGTCGACACATCCCAAAATTCATTGGGATACGCCCATAAAATACCGGTTGTAGGAAATAGGTGTAATACTAACTAGCTCACACACACTATCAACAGGTGGAGTCAGTTTCATGATGTATTGCTCATCGAAACAAAGAAGTAACTGTAGTAAACTGACAGAAGTAGTGAAATCATCCTATTGGTCCAAAAAGATACCGTGTCGTCGCTGCGTCGATAGCGACATCCAGGCACTACTACTGGTAATATTTACCTAAACACGTAGCTGTAGGGGAGCGCTGGCATGTCGTACGACAACTGGAGAATCGAGAACCCACAAAATCCAAAATTCGTAATGTGATGGAAAGGTGAGCGAGATTTGGTGTCACCAGGTCGTTGGGCATTCTTGGTGACTACCGTAGTACAGGTGTAACAGGTAACAGATCTTGTTGTAACGAGAGTGTACGTTTTCCAAGGTGGAAATATCGAGAGGCAGGGAAGCATCAAGGATCAAGGAAGCATCGTCATCATCCGTAGAAACATCTACCATGCGTTGCCCGGTTGGTTTCATTATGATCATGACCATGCTTCTGGTCCTACCAGGGACAATGTTGCCTGTACAGGCCTTTGTTTCTGTCGTAGTCAAGGGACCAAGTCCGCAACATGTTGGCAAGAAGCGATCCTTCTCATTGTCTTTGGGTAGAACTGGTCGTACTCGTCGATTCCATCAACGTGGTTTACCATCACCTTTCATGCTCCATGCCAATCTCTTTGATTGGTTGAATCCACGTCCCCCTTCTCCCGACAAGAACAAGCCACCACAAGAACAACAAGGAGACGATGAGCACACTATCAAGAACAGCAGCAACGCCCAGGAAACACCGACCAGTCATCCTGAAACGACCCACCACAAAGCCGCGGCAACCCCTGTCGTGGCTGACTTTTTGGCACAGTGGTTTCACACCAATACCCCACCAGCACCAGCATCCACCCATCAAGAAGATAAGGCTGGTAGTACTATCGAGACCATTGAAGCGGTGACGACGGAACAAGTGGAACCACCACCCACGATACTTCTCAAGAAAGACGACAAGAAGAAGGAGGAGGAAGAGGCAGTTTCCAGTATGTCCTTGATCGATGAACAAGAACAGAAAGTGTCTGCAGTACCACAAGGAGGAGGGGGGTTAGTTCAAGAGATTGCAACAACAGGAACTACTCCTGTCATTTCCCAGCCAGAAGACGCAACTGCTACTGCTACTGCTGATACCACCCCTGTGACGATTCACAATGGACGAGTCTTGTGGTTCAATAATCGACGGGGTTATGGATTTGTCATTCCCGTCGATGATGCTGGTCATGATGAACCGAATCAGGATCCCATTTTTGTTCACAATTCTGACATTGATTTATCTCATGGCTATTTCCGTACCTTGATTCGTGGGGAAAGTGTGGAATATCAATTGGATGTGGATGACAAGGGTCGTCGGCTGGCGACTCATGTCACGGGTCCCCATGGACAACCTTGTAAATCCATTTTACAACAACAACTCAAGGGACCACCCAAACGAATGACACTCTAGCACAAGTCAAAAAAAGGAAACGAACGACAACAACAACACCGAACCACGCAGGGCCCCAGCAAAGCACGCCAGCAAACAAACAACAAAACAAAACCACGACAACCAAAGCCAGGTCAATAAAGTGACACGACACATGCAATCAAAACCGAGGGATTTTTTGTAAACAAAATCACAGCCAGACCAAACAGAGCCATTATCCCTTTCTATTCTATGGGTCATGTCTGGCTGCGTGCAAAAAGTATACCAAATAATTAGAACATGTCGGTATTTGATTCGATTCTATTGATTTTCTCGTTGGATGCAGGAGGATGATGACAAGTACTGCACGAAACACTCACTGGCAAGTGAAATGGAGTCATGCAGGAACTTCTTCTACATGATTTACTTTCTAGTAGTACTTCAAAGTAGGAATAGAACATCATAGTTGAGGTAGGCACAAGTCCTGGATGGTGAATGGTTGCTACCTATTTGTACCTTGGTACAAGTACTTGACAGTTAGCAATAGCAAATATATATCTATTTTAAAGATGGAAGTCGGAAGGCCAAGCATAGACCACTGTAACAATAGGATTGAAGTAGGCGCCATGGGATACGACTCCCTGGAAATACTATCCCAAGTACTTGACAGTTATAGTCAGGTGGTTGATCCGCACCAGGTATGTACTAGGTACAGCGATCAGACCGTACTACCGTTTGCAGAGATATACCGGTTGATTCACACGCTGTCAATCTATTCTTGAGGCATGTAAGAATCATTAATGCCAATGGGTGGTAGTGATAGTTACTGCCCGTACCAGGTATGCATACCCTTGGAACGAGAATCTCCTACGAGTAGTACCACTACTAGTAGTATCTATGAACCATCATATGAAGCGAAGCCGAATATCATGTGATGGGCACGGATCTTCCGCTTCTCTTTTTTTCCTGGTAAATTCGCATGGCTGAAGAAGAGGCTGTAAAAACAGGTACGTGTACCAGGTAAAAGTGAGATGATGAGGATGATGTTTGCGGATGACAAGTGATAACACACCAGGTACTTGATCGACACATCAGTAGTAGTTACCGGTAATTGCTGCCACCATCTTTCATGAATGATTTGAGATTAGACGCTTCTCACATAGTTTTTAGTTCGATACTTCCATCCGCATCCATCCATCCTTGCTTGCTTCCTTCCTTTCTTGCCAACGGTGTAACCAGTGTCTCTACCTCATTTGTCCAAGTCAACCATGATGATGGCATCCAGTTTGATTTCCACCATGCGCTGCTCATCTCCCATGATTACCAAGACAGTTGCTAAAGCTACCATGTCAACAACGGCAGCAGCGTCGTTTCGATGTACAATCCTCAAGGGTGTGACCTGCAGTAACAGTAGCACCAAGGTTCACAAAATGATGATGATGATGACAACGACGACGATGAGAAGAACAACTTCGACACTAAGCAACAGTAACAATGATTCTGCTTCAGTTCCACTGACACCAGCCAGTGCCAATCGGGAATTGGATATTCCACCACTACATCCCTTGCCCCGATGGCCACCCGTGGCTCGCTTTCCCAAACGAATTATTCTAATTCGTCATGGAGAATCCTTGGGCAATGTCGATGAAACCTTGTATGCGGAAATTCCCGATTGGAAAATTCCACTCACCCGACGAGGAGAACGACAATGTTTGGAGGCGGCCCAAGATTTGTATGCATTGACCAAGGGTGAATCCATCTTTTGTTATTGCAGTCCCTACAAACGTACTCGAGAAACATGGGATATCATATCCGCCTATTTGGCTCAACAAGAGGATATTCAAGTGATTGGTGTTCGAGAAGAACCTCGAATTGCTGAACAACAATTTGGCAACTTTCAAAGTATGTATCAACCAACAAACATGGGGTTCATGGTGTTCCGTTGTCGTTTTGTGCTGGCACATTGTCCCTTTCTTGTTGTTTATGATATTTGCACTTTGGTCTTTGGTTTGCCTGTAGGTTTGCCATTATCACTCTCACACAATCATGTCTCTATCTTCCCCTCCTTGCTCTCCACTTTGTTTCACGCCAATATAGATCCCCGCAAGGTTCGAACGGCCAAGGCTGAACGACGAACCTTTGGTCGCTTCTTTTTTCGCTTCCCGAATGGCGAGGCTGGATTAGATGTCTACAATCGCGTTAGTAGTTTTTTGGCGACCCTCTCCCGAGATTTGTTGCAATTTCAAGATTCGGGGGCCGACATGTCCAATTTGAACGTGGTCATTTGTACCCATGGTCTTACCCTCCGATTACTCCTCATGCGATACTTTCAATTGTCCGTCGAAGACTTTGAAAAGAGTTTTAATCCACAAAATGCCAAATTAGTCGTCATGGTACGGTATCCATTGAAATGAAAATGGTTTGGTATTGCTTGTTGTTGTTGTTTGTTGCTGTTGTTATTAGTGCGCAGAACTCACCACTCTCTTTGGATTGTGTTGTCCTGGTCGGTATTCTTTGTTTTATTGGGGGGGGGATATTTATATAGGATCGCATTGAACCCTCGGAAGTGACAGAAGGTGCCCTTGCTCATGCTGGAACACGCAAACCCTTTTTTCGACTGGCCGAAGAGGCCAAGGAAGCCTTGAATCTACAAGGAGATGTCTCGAGTGAAAAACCAGTCTTTTTTCGCGGGGATGCCCTGGATCAAATACCCTATGACTTGCAAGAAGAAGTATAGTATAGCATAGTGTAATGTAGTGTCGTAGGTTGTGTTGTGTGTACTGGTAGTCTATGATAAGAATGATAATGATGATGATGAACATGACGACGACAATGTTGAGTGACAGTCTTGCCTGTTTTCAATCACCAGAGTAATTTTCCTCACCGGGAGGACCTACTATCAAATTGTCCATGTGGACTAGTACGGTACCTGCTTCTCCGGAACAGGTTTGTCCCCTGTACGACCATGGAATCGACTAGTACCCTTATAGTACCGGCCACGCTAGCATGCCCTAGGATAGAAGCAAATCACATTGATCAAATGTATAGTATCTAAAGTGACACGATAGATATTCTTTTTACAAAAAACACATCATCATCATCCAAGGGTTGAGGTAGAGATGATCTATTGGGTCGAATAGAAGACACATGCTCGCTTGCTGGGCCTCATGCTCGAGTCGCAAGCAGCAGCAGCATCGTCGTCTTCCCTTTTCAATCGTCGAGTCTTGGAAGACAATTCCATTGGCAAAATTGGAGGTGGAAGTGGAGTAGTAGAGTGAGAGTTATTGGGACAAGAAGAAGAAGAAGAAGAAGGAAAAGAACAAAGGGTTGTTGTGGAAGTAGTGGGAGGGACCGGAGAGATCCATATCGGTGTCGTACACGTGTTTTCATTGTGAGAATGTGATTCCTTAATGGGCGTCGCTACCGATTGTGGAGGTGATCTCTGTTCATCCGTGGAGGATGATGATGATGATGATGAAGACAGCTCTTCGGAATCCGAGTCGTCGTCATCCTTCCAAGCGTCTTTAGCATTTAACAATGCATATTGGTGAGCAATGTCTCGACTGGGTTGACTCAAGTATCGAGACAACACGGCTAATTGCTCGGGACAGGTAGGTTGTACCGTTGTGCTGTCGTCATCATCACCACTACTACTACTATTACTGTCATTGCCTTCTCGTTTCAACACCTGTTGTTGTTGTTGTTGTTGTTGTTGTAGTTGTTGTTGTTGCAGTCGTTGATGTTGTAGAATGGACTGCTTGACTAATTTCTGAGTTCGAATCTTGGCCATGAGGTCGGCAAACTTTTCGATTCCGCGGAGACAGAATCGAGAATCTACTAGTTCCAGTTTCCCTTGAACAGCTTGCAGTGCTTCTAACGTTCGCTTGGCTTCTTCACGACAATCCGAGAGCTCTTCATTCGTATACCAACGTTTCTTAATGTCATCGCTCGTCTGAAAATTGGATTGCAGCTCAAAGTATCGAGTTCGAGTGGTCTCGAACGACACACGTTTGCGTTTGGAACTTGGCATGTTGGAGAGAATTCAGATAGTGCACCGTATAAAGTGTAATGAAATGGATGTATGGATGATGATGTACAACGATCGATTTGCCAATATGCAAACTACTTTCAGAGATGGACAAGGTGAATACACGTCATGGGGAGTTTCGAGTTCTGAGAGGATCAACGAAGTGGACTTATCACTGCACACTCCATCACACACACAAAAAAGCACGGACTTCCTTTTCAGAGAAGCTCTCCTCTCATCGTGGGGCAGCATTACGTCACGTCTGAAGGCCACGACCGAACACCCCTATTCTATTTGTCGTAGAATGTCTGTAGAATCTTGTAAAAACGTCGCTTCAGGGGCTCACCTTCGGGGTTGGTTCCCGATTGGCGGACCGAAGATGATGCCCTTCTTCGTTGCCAAACTACCGAATTTGGTGGCGCCAAGTGCGTTGCATCGTTGCATCGGTGAAGGCGAACATCGATTGGTCATTCCTGTGACACGAATGACACGTTTGCCATACGGATCGGTGTAGCCGGGCGGGCCTTGTTGTCAAAAAAAGGCGACATCATCGCTTTTCCGCGTTTGGGCAAGAATCTCGAAGCGGCACTCATCACTTTTACCGTCACCCCAAAACAGGATCGTCACCCCCAGAGTTCGAACGAGTCAGTCATTGGTGTCAAGGACCCGCGTAAAGAAAAAATGAGGGAATCGTCACACAACCGTTTCCATGAAATTCTTTGATACCAGGTAAAGCGGTTTTCCCTTTGAACTTGGTAATCACACCACACGATAACCGCTACTTACTCGATTTCCTCTCTTGGTACAACAACAAAGACTTTTTCAGCATAATCATGTTTTCATAGTCACCTGCGGTACATGATGTAGTTCGCTTTCCAAAGAGAGGAGGCAGGCCATCAAGTTCAACCCTAGTAATCCACTGATCGATGTGATCAGACAGGGTTGCGCCAGCAAATCGGGAAAACCAATGCCTGAAAAAGCTGGACATGCATGTGTGCCTTGTGTTTGATGAGGCAGGATCCAGCTACACACCAAGGAATAGTTTGAGGTAAAAGCAAGTGATCTGGCGAGCAGTGTCACCGTTGTTGTGGTCGGCACAGGAATAACTGGACGCAAATTGAGTTCGACTACTGATTCTGTCGTTTTCAGAATGAAAGTGAACAAGAGCTCGCCGCACTGTATGATGTCCGTCAATTCATGTTACAATGCATGGAAAGATTTGTTTCTGATTTGGATCACGACTTGGATACGAGAGATTGTCAAAATAGGCTTGACGAGTCCCTGTTGAGAATCCATCACGTACGACTCCCGGAAAAGCTTCAATGCAAAGATGAAAATGTCATTGTACCCATGTTGGATGGTGCCACGATCATGATGAATGATGAATCAGCCTCCTTCGCGGATGTGGTTGCACCTGGCACACTCATGCAAACGAACCACACAAAATATCCGGACGACACATGCGATGTGAATCTTTATGAAGAAGTGAAGAAGTGCGGTCTTGTGAAGGAGAAAGATAACGACACTCGGTTGTTACTAGGATTGATTGTAATGTGATGTGACAAAACCAACTCGACATGAATTCCATTCAACTCAAATCTGCCACCGAAGGTGTCAAAAACAAAAAAGGCCACAGAATAATAAATGATATTCTGTTCATCTACTACCCAGTTGAGACTCGTTGTAAACTGTGTAGTTTCAGCTGTGTCAAGCCTTGATGCGGATATTCAAAATCGCCGCTAGCCTAGACTTGTTGTTTGTGACGATTGGGATCCACGGCACTGTTGGATGGTGGCCAGGCATCTTTGCCATCCGGTGGTTGAAAGGAAATATAAAGGGGGCGACCAAATAGCTTGATTTTGCCATCTCTCGCTACTGCTCGAGCGGCATCATCTGGTGTCGCCATTTCAACCCATCCTTGACCCAAGAATTTGCCAGATTGTCGTTCCATCCGCCAAACTATATGAGTGATTCCAGGCAATGTTTCAATCAAGGTTTCATCAGTCATGTTCTTGCTACACATGTTCTTGAGGTACAAACGCGTCACTTGATCCGGATTGGGGGCCATTATGGTGGCCTTTTCTGGTTGCAACAATCCTTTTTGTTTCATTTTTTGTTCATATTCTTCAATTTCTTGTTGATCTCGTTGTCGTAATTCATGTTTGGATCTAATACGTTGTTCAACACACAAATCACATCGAACTTCTCTCCCCAATTTCTTGCGTCCTTCCTTGTCGGCTAAAAAACACTCACGACAAATCAGACTAGGGACTCCACAGGTAGGACAACGTCGTTTCCCACGATACATGTCCCATGGCTTTTGACAGGCCTCACATTTGCCCATGACGACAACATCTTCCGTGATGACGGCGGGTTTGGCATCGACTTCGGCCTTGCCATGGAGTTCTCCATCGACCTTGGGTGGAGCGTGAGCAAAACGCTTATCAAAGACATAATTCTTTCCCTTCCAATATCCTCCATCGGGAAATTCCTTAAAGTACTTGTCAATCCCACCTTGCAATTGATACACACCCTGAATACCCAATCCTTTAATCTCGGGATCGGTTTCCATTTTGTATTTTAACAAGGCCGAGGCACGTTCACATCGGATTCCTCCCGTGCAGTACATGAGTACTTGTTTCCCTTTCATCATTTCCTTGGTTTCGGGTTTATCCAACCAAGCGGGGAACTCGGTCGATTTGCGCATTTTGGGATCCAACCATTGGGGCCCAGGGGCAGATTCATCCCCCGTGGTGTTACCGGTAGTAGAGGGAGGAACAAATCGTCCAATGGCCGCCTCATAATGATTCCGAACATCAATAATGACCGTGTTGGGTTCGGCCAACTTTTGATGATAATCCTTGGGTTCTAAATGTGTCCCTTGAAATTTGGCAATGGGTGGAGCCTTGGGACCCTCTAGGCCATAATGGACCAATTCCACCACCTTGAATACTTTGAGGTTGGGAAATTTTTGTGCCAGAGGTAAATCATTGGTTAGTTTGAACTCGGTCGAAGTGAATTGTTTGGGTCGTAATTGGCGTAATGTAGTGCAGTATTCGACAATGGCTTCATGGGTCCCCGTCAAGGTACAATTGAGTCCCTCTCGGGCCACTCGCATGCGTCCGGTCAATTCGAGTCGAGTACCAATTTCCTGTAATGTCTTGAGCATGAAATTATATGTTGACTCGTCCCAAACTGGTTCGACATATTGATAAAAGAGTAGGAGAGTAATAGTATTGAGTTCCTGTGCCCGTGATGCCTTTTTTTTCATTTCCTTGATCTGTTCATCATAAAATTCAATGGCAGAACTAGCCACGATACGTCCATTATTCGCTCCAGTCAATGCTTGAGACTCGGCATGATGTTGCGCATCCAAGAGTCTGTTTTTTTCTTCGGGAGTTGGACCACCAATACCACCACGATTTGTCGATGATTGCATTTCATCATCCAAACTAGTACCATCGTCGTCCTTCCTTTCTTCCTTGCGATCGTGACTTTGTTTCTTTTTCTTTTTGGAATCCTTTTTCTTTTTCTTCTTTTTGTCTTTTTTCATCTTCGAGGGTTCTTCCTCTTCTTCTCCGTCCTCCTTTTGGCGACGATCATCCTCTTGTGCTGTCGAAATTCCCCCCAACTGCTGCTGTTGATTGGTCGTACTTTCGTCGTCATCATCACAATAAATATGATCGTTGGAGGAAAGTGTCGCCCTTTGTTTCCTTTGGAGCTCCTTTTTCTCCTTTTTCTTTTTCTTTTGCTCTTTTTTCTCCTCTTTTCGTAAACGCTTGCGTTCCTTGTGGATCACTTCATCGTCAACATCATCCACATCCACATGCACATCATCATTTGCTTTTGCCTCACCATCCTTGGCTGGGTCCAAGATGGAATCGGTCGCCGACCTGCCTTTTCTCTTTTTACTACTAGTACCACTACTACTGCCCATGCTGTTTTAACAGACAGTATCTACTATTTTTTGCTGTTGATATGAGTTTCCTGTTTCCTATGTACCTTCGTTGTTCTGGTTGTTGTTGACACGGTTACCGGTAGTTATTGGACAGCGGTGTCGCGTGGAAGAAAGATACCAGGTACCCCAACGAGCGTAGGAGCCGGTACATGTAGAACCGATTTTGTGGAGGAGGTCGCTGGTTCCGTCTGGCTGTCGCTACGGTAGTATTGAGTAATGCGGGCTGTACATTGGGATATCCCCGGGATGCAAGAACTATGCTAGAAGAGAGCGGGAAGTAGTGGGAGAAAAAGTGACTTGCCTCCTTTCGAAGCTTCTTGCTAGTGTCACCTTGAATCGTTCTCCGCTATTCCGTGATCTCAATGCCTGGTAAAAACTACCCAATAAACAGCAGAGATACAGGTGATACAATCATTGACAGTCACGTTTTTTATTTATAAAGTTCAAGTCAAACAGGTAATCCGCGAGGATGTTGCACTGTCTTCGAATTATCCATGAAATCTCTGCCTTCTCCTCGATGATGATGAGAATCATCATGATGATCTAACATGCTCAAGGGTCCTATGCTGCTGCTGGTAGACAATGACCCAGGAGGTGGAGGAGCAGAAGAACTACTGCTGGTTGTAAGTCGAAGGTGTGATGGTTGACCATAATGAAACATTTCTTCAATCGGTCGCGGTGATAAATCAAATGAATCCATCAAGGCACTGGGAGTTGCCTCCTCTTCCACCCTCATCAAAAGAGGCTCCCCCAAACTCCCCTCCAACTTTTCCAACCAATCGTCGTCAATGTCATCAGCGTAGGCAATAGTTTTGTCCAAGGTAATCGTGGTAGAGGCAGGGGAGTAAGAGTTGGAAGGCAAGCAATTGGCACCACTGATGCTGTGGTTCATAGGATACAAAGCATCCCAGGAATATTCTCCCATAGGTAGGAGCTGATTCATTGGCAAAGGAGAAGTGAGTGGCTCTTGGTTCTTCCCCATGAACATTGACCATGAAAGACTACGACTCTGCCATGCTGCTATCCCTTGTGTACCGTTCCTGCTGGAAGAATCACAAGAACCTCCATGATCAATCAAATTGAAAACTTTATCAAAAATGGTCAAGGCAGCCTTGAAAGGCTCTCCACGATTGTCAAAGGGTGGAGGGGCACCTTCTTGCGCGAGTGATGATTGTAGTGAGCATGATGATCGTCGAGTAGCACCAGTAATAGTAGAAAGGTCTCTACTACAAGTAGTACCAGCAGTAGTAGAATCGACAAGGTGAACTCCACCACTGCTTCGACTGGAAATATTCACGCTGCTCTTTTTATCTTCTTGGATCTTGGAGTGTAGTTTCTTGGTTCGTTGTTTCGACTGTCTTCGATCACCTTCAAACTGATTTCGTCGAATCGATAAACACCCTTCTCGATCTCCACGTACAAATTTGGGATGGAAAAAGGCCCCTTCGTTGGGTCCATCACTCACTTTCAGAAAACCATAGAGGTATACTGAAGAGTGGTAGGTAACGTAGTGTCAAGAACAACAAAAGAAGAAAAGGGGCATGAGTGAAAATGCAAACACCCTGCAAATGGATTGTCCATGTGGTGTCTGCCTCGAGTGAAACTGCTGCATGGTTTGCTACTTACATTGACGTGTAAATGACTTGAGTTTGGATTGATTGAAATATGTTTTCATAATGGTATGACAAAAGGCTTTGGAGTCATGAATTTTGAATCCATTTCCTAGAGGAAGCCACGAGACAATATCCGAGTGGATCCCCTTGTCGGCATCATCTAATAGTTTATACAGTTTGTATGGAAAAGGAAGCCTCAAGATGGGTTGTGGCAAAATGGGAGCCGTTTCTTCCGATAAAAGTACACTCATGGTTTGCGTGTGCTATTTGCAAAAAATGAAAAGGAGCAAAGCAAAAGTCGCAACAAGCAAGAAACGCAAATAGTATGTGAAGCAGGAAAAAGGCAGACAGCAAAGAAGAAGCAAAACAAGAACAAGCTTCTCCAAGGATAGTCGGCGAAAAGTGGAGTAAATAAAACAAGGACAAGAGAGATTGTTATAGTGGGTGCACCTGTTCAACAGCGATCAAGGTGTTTTGTGATTCTTTTACTGTTTCAACGATTTTTATCAGGGAGTTGCCAGTATCACTTTTTTGTACGGCATTTCTGTGTCGTAAAGGGCGCTTAATGATAGCGCAAGTACGAACAAGGGAACAGTGTGTGATAGCGCATTTTTGTTTATTGAACTGTTATGTTCCAACAAAACAAGCATGACCACATCTTATGTCACGAACAGACATTTACAAAAGCCGTCTGATTAGGATACGCAAGAGAATGGAAGAATCCTGTTTCTGAGCGCTTTTCCTTCATTTCCTGGATCATGATATGCCCGGCATATATCGATGATTTTGACGCTTGTCCCCTGAGAAGTCTCAGAATACCTGACATCGAACATTTAACAACAGTACGCATTTGAAGTCTAGCGGAACTTTCACTGACACGACTGAGTTTAAAAGCGCAACCTTAACGACCATACATAGGATGACCAGCAGTCGTCGGTCGAATCGATACATTTAACATGGTCGACCAAAGCTCGTCATCTCCAGACCCAACGAAAGCAAGTTCAATGAGACGTCAGCGAAAGTTCGGAATTTGCCATTCGCCACCTTCGCCTCGAAACACCTTCGCCTTACCAGCAAAATTGCACCAGGATCTTGCGAATTCCTCTTCACACTAGTACCGAGAAACATGGCCATGTGTACCAGATGGGAGGCAATACAACGACAAACCAGGAGAGCTATAAGACAAAACTAGCACAAATGCCCCAATACTCATAAATGTTTGCCTAAGATAAATGCTTTGAGTACTACACCATATAATTTGATTCCTACCTAGCTACCGACCTCTCGGTAGTTCTTATACTCGAAAAAGATGAATACATTAGTATGGTGTGAGCTTTGCAACAATGCGTCTTGTTTTATACCTGCATGACTCAAAGTAGTACTAGTAATTCGGACTGTAGAAATAGCAAAGACGCAATCTCGTCGTGAGTGGTCCGTGGACGAGGAGCTAGTTATGATGATCCAGCCTCGTCGGGCGGCCTCCTCCTCTTCGTCGTCGTCGTCGATCATCATCATGCATCATGATCATGCACCATCATGATGATATTGTTTACAGGCTTCAAAAGCAGCAGCCAATTATTGACAACTGGTTGCCGCCGCCTATATTTCAAGCAACAAGATGAAGACAAAGAAGTAATACGCCGCACTACTCCCGGGAAGTGGACTCGTCCTAGCGCTTCGTCTTTCTTCCTTTCTTCAACAACAACAAAAATAGTTTCTTGCCGCGCAGTTTGTGTAGTAGCTAGTACTACTAGCCTACTGATAGTACCCGGCAAAATTATTTTCATAGTAACTGGTAATATTAGCAGCCCAAAGAACCTCCTCGTCTTATCCTCACCGCTCCTCCTCATTTGTCCTTGTTTCCTTTTTGTTGCTCTTTCTCGTTTTCCTTTCTCAATATGTCTGATGGTGGATGCCGCGAACAGAAGGGCGGGCGGGGGCTGCTGTTTCTTGTTCTTCGTCGCCTTTGCTTTGTTGTATTAGCGGTCATAGTGGTACAAGAACTACCCCTTGCGAGCAAAGAGTGAAGGAGCGCGGACGAGTCCGTCAGCAGGCAGTGCCCCCCGGTGTCCTTGAACAAGATGTGATGCTGCATACATCATGAGTGGGTAGTGAATCGACTTACCGGTTTTTTTATGGCGTTTTTCTGGTATGCAACGTTGAAGTTAAAATGCGTGCCCAAATTTTGGTGGTACAAGGTATTTTTTCTGGCTGGATTTCCGATTTCTGTCACTGGTTCAATAATTATGAAGCTTGGTACCTGGTATGGTACCTGGTGTATATTTGTAAGAAATGAGGTTTGTATCCATGGATGACGACCAGACGGAATCGACAAGCCACTCGTCCATCTTTTCGTGAAGGATTTTGGAACAAGGAAACCCACCCATCAATATTCCATTCAATACGCAAACGCAACCACCATGGGGGTGAAACGCAAGTCCACCGGCAGCCATGATGACAATCACAAGCACAACAGTGAAATAGGCAATGCGAAGGAAGGGGAAAAGGACTTTACAGCAAGAAGGAGTTCCAAGAAATCGTCCACACAGAACCAACCATCCAACTGTTCTTCCATGATGACATCATCACCATCTTCATCACCTCTTGCCTTTGATTTTCGATACATCATGGCACCCATGGTGGGTGCATCCGAACTTGCCTTTCGATTGTTTTGTCGTAAATATGGGACCCAGTTATGTTATACACCCATGATGATGGCATCGGAATTTGCCACCTCGGCCGAGTATCGACAACGAGAATTTCCCACTTCGGTATTGGATCGACCCTTGGTCTGTCACTTTGCGGCCAATACCCCACAAGACTTTGCCATGGCGGCCCAACTTGCCGAACCCTTTTGTGATGCTATTGATTTAAATTTGGGTTGTCCCCAACGAACCGCCTATGTAGGACACTTTGGTAGTTATTTGTTGGATCCCCAAGAACGATCCTTGATTTTGAGCATCATTCGAGCCGGCGTGGAAGCAGTTTCCATTCCTATTTTTGTCAAAATTCGATTACTGGATACCTATGAGGAAACCAAAGAATTAGTACGTCAACTCTACGAGGCTGGGGCGACATTGATTGCTGTTCATGCTAGATATCGGGCTACCTTTCATCGCAAGGGAGCCGG
>SWEM01000068.1:0-86902 GCA_019593585.1 Nitzschia palea | reverse complement strand
GTGAAGTGAAATTGCAGATTGACACCCAACGCAGTCATGGCCGCCAACAACAAAGCAGCTGGCGTGAAGGTTTGATTAAGTGTTGAACTTCAATATACGATATAACTCAAATCCATGTTCGTGCCTCGGTTCGCGTTCGTGGTCTCGAATCAACAAGAATGGACAGAAGATCAACTGTGCTTCAATGTTCGTCGCTAGATGAGATATATTGCCAAAGCAATCTGAGGAACGACCTTCAATGACTTTACTATGCCATGAAATCTCACCGCCTCAAACGAGAGTCCCGAAACATAAATCTGCCGTGCCACGTGGGGGACGGACCGCCTCACTGGTGGATGGTGGACGCAAAATTATCTCGTCAACGGCGTGTTGTGGTACAATTTTTACGATTCACTCCTCGCTCGAACTCACTCTTGCCCAACTTCGGACGCCCAAATGCCTTGTTGCATGCTTCATATTTTAGCACCAACAACGACAACGATCCAACAGTTCATGTTCATCAATCCCTCTAATAAAATCAAGGAAGAAAGCATAATGAAAAGATCAAAGACTACGTACACAGAGTCGAACTCCAATGTCATGAGTTTTGGAATTCATCACATAGAAGAACAAAGAGATCCAATGTGTTTACACTCGCCTAGAAGCCGCAAATCATCTCTTAGTCAAGCGAATGCCTCCTGGGTCCATGAGCCTAAATCAGCAGATTCCTCAAGAAAAGACCTCTACCCGAGACAAATGAGGAACATATTCTTACAAAATGACCAGGAAATAAACAGTTTGTTGAATCTTTTGCGGACGAACGACTTCTCTGGGCAGCTAGATCCCATTCACCACTCCGTGTACATGAACGAACCTAAAGTAACTATGGCATCAAAAAGGAAGCCGCGACGACTGGGCGAGAAGCATCATCTATCAGACGGTCATCTACTTCAGTTCAATGCCACACCTGGTCCTCTTTGCACGTGATGAACTTCTTCGAGGGTTGATCGAACTTTCTTTACACCACATATGTGCACTCAGTCTCCAGTTGCACTGTTCCAGGAACAACCTGTATATATCTCGGTGGTTTTGTAAATTCGCCAGTTAGATTAGCTCCTGTATCATTCACCGTAACAATCAATTAATATCGATCAGTAGATCTACGGGTAGCGCATCTTGCCCAGTAGGAATTGAGTTAGCCAAGAAGCATGAAAAAGGCTTTATCTTTGATTCAAATCTCAGTAAACTCTCCGCTTACATTCTATGTGCCAGTTTCTTATACAAACTGTCAACGTTGTTAGTGGGAGAGTTTCGATTGTCAAGAAAACAGTAGTTTACTTCATGTTGACGTGAACTGGTCAAGGGTGATTCTTGTTAGGGACAGGGCCAAATGGCCATCGGTTCTCTTTACTCCAACGAGATATGATCAAGCAAACGGTTATCCCTTCTACCTGCTGCGTGGTCAATAATCTCATCTATTTATATTTTATTACCAATTTATTGCATGGACGAGGAAGAAGCTGGTCGAGAAATTCCGTGAGGACTATTTGATGGGAAAGAACGGCTCGTGTTCTGTAACTTAACAGTTGTCGATGCACGACCGTGTACTTCCTCCAAGCAGTCAACTTGCGCTTCATCGAGGGTCTAAAAGTACTTCTCAACTTTGGTGGTCACTTTGGTATGCTTTCCTTCCTCTTGGGTTTAGTTATCTACTACTAGCTGGTAGGATTTGCCAAACTCCTATCCAATGCCCGTTTTATCAAATTCTTTGCCATGGAGTCGCCAGAGTCGTCCACCATCTGCCTGAAATGCCCCTTTGATTGAACCAAGTCAGCAGGACGTCCATATTCCAGTACTTTTCCATTGCCAAGGACAAGGATGAAGTCGTTTTCGATTACTGTATCCAAGCGATGTGCCACAGACAAAATCGTAGCGTTGTTAAATGACTCGTCCAGAGTTTCATGCAGCATTTGATCAGTTCTTCTATCTACTGATGCAGTCGCCTCGTCGAGAACTAGTATTTTGTTCTTGCTTAGGATGGCTCGCGCAAGACAGAGTAGTTGCCTTTGACCGACTGAGAAATTTGAACCCCCTTCAGATACCATCGAATGAATGCCTTTAGGGAGCTTGTCGATTGCGTCGCTCAAGTGAGCATCGCTCAAGGCCTTGGTGATTGCTTCTTCAGAGTGAATACCGAATAGATCAAGATTTTCTTTAACTGTGCAGCCGCTAAAAAGCGTAGGAACTTGGGGAATGACAGATATTCTTGTCCGGAGTCTATGGAGACCGACGGTGGCAATATCTACATCATCGATCAATATGCTTCCTTCTTCGACTTCCAAAAGACGAAATAGAGTTTGGACAACAGTGCTTTTTCCCGATCCTGTCCGGCCAACAACCCCCACACGACACCCACTTGGTATCGAGAACGACACCCCGTTCAATGACAATGCCAAACCAGGACGATATCGGACAGAAACATTCCTGACTTCAATTGCACCAGTGCTAGGCCATGCTTGATCTAGGCCTTCATCACGAGGCAGTTCGAGAGGACCTTCTGCTTCTATCTTGCCATAACTCTGAACACGTTCAACCGATACCATCAAGTTAACAACCTCTGCGCTCTGTCGGATGCACCACTGAAAAATACCCGCCAGTTGCAGAAGCATAGAGATGGAAAGGCCAAGAATTGAAGGGTCGATGTCAAACCAAGCTTGACTCTGAAACAGGACGGACAGGTAACTGACCAGCACCATGAGTAGGAACATGATCGAGTCCATTCGAAAACCCACCCAACGCGATGCAGCGATGAAGGAGAAGAATGCTCGTGTGTGAGCATCGTGACAGGATCGAAACTTTCCGACAAAATAATCAACCGAATCATTGGCTCTTATGCTGGCAATCCCACTCAACGACTCACTAAGCATCGCGAAAATAGGAGATCGAGCCAGTCCTTCAAGCCGTTTCAGTTCTCGCGTACTTGAGATAAATACACGCCGTACCCCGAAGAAATACCACAACAGCGGTGGCAAAGCCAGCAATGCAAACGGCAAGACTGTGAGTGTAGTTGCGACAGCACCTAAGACGATAAAGAGAATCATGGTGAAGTCGAAGAGAGTCTGCGGTAGCATATCGTCATTTGAGCCGACATCGGCGCTAAACCTGTTGAGGATACGTCCGAGAGGTTGCGTGTCAAAGAAAGCTATCTTGGCTCTTAGGACGGCCTTTGTCATTCGATCGTGCAACTTGCGTGATGCTCCGATCGTGAGATCAAAGCACAAAGTTGCACGAAAACAGGCAAGAATGACGACAGAAACGCCGAGTCCAAGAACTGTGGCCAGAATCTCAGTATCACGCTGCTGCGTTGGCGGTCGTTCAGCCCAACGTCCCATCATCGCCACAGCTGACAAGGCTGTCGCTTGAGTAATGGTAAATAAGGCGAAAAGTAGTATTGCGACCCAAGTACCTCCCATAGCATCGACGTAGTCCTTGTACGTTTCAAAACTGACCACACCAACAGCTTTCTCCTCTTTCGTGTCATCGGCTACGACTTTGTCATTGCCATTCGCTTGATAGGTATCAACAACGGTTGGATAGGTTCGACGCGTAGCTTCGGAATCTTCGGTATCTATTAGGTTGTCAACGGTTGAATCACAGGCATGAGCCTTCAGTTTGCCACCAGCAGCTTTGACACAGAATTCGTAGCTCCCATCTTTTTCTATTTTTCCAGCAACTATGAGAATGCATCGATGATCAGTGATATATTGGTGCTGATGGGTCGCCAATATCACGCATTTGCCCCTGTTCACACCCAAACCCAACAATGCCTCGTGGAAAAGCTGTCGCCCCACTTTTGCATCCACCGCAGAAAGTGGATCATCTACCACCAAAACGTCGGCATCACGATAGAGCGCACGAGCTAGGCCAAGACGAGCTCGCTGTCCTCCACTGATTTGGACCCCTCGGTCGCCGACAACTGTTGCATCCCCGTTGGAGAATTGACCAAAGTCAAAACGTAGTCCACAAGCGTCAACCACTGTATCGTACCATTCTTGGTTGAAATCAAGACCCATGAGTATGTTCTCTTTTACTGTTCCATTCATAATCCAAGGATCCTGTGGTGCGTAGGCAAGAGATTTGTGCGTTCTAACCAGTTTGCCGGAATGGATTGGCAATTCACCTACCAAAGCTTGGATCAGTGCACTCTTTCCACAACCTACTGTGCCGATAATGCACGATAGCTCACCCCTCCTAAAATCTATAGATACGTCACTCAAGGCCAGCGTCAGTTCGACAGAATCACTCTCGTCATCATGTGCGGTACGCGAGATCGAAGCTTTCAAGGGAATTGTGCCTTCGTGAGGAAGCCGCTGAATGTCATTCCAATAACACTGCACGTTTGATAACGAAATAATTGTGGCATCCGGATCAAGGTCTTCCTCTACACCTTGTTCCATTTGGATGCAATGACCATTGTACAGTTCAGGGAATTGAAGGAAAGCTTGGATTCTGTGGATGGAGACACTAACTTCACTGACGCCCATGACAGCCAAGGAAACATGTTTCGTCACTTCAAGCTGTAGGATATTGATCAAGGTGAAAACTGTAAAGACGTCTCGCGGTGTGAGAGTACCTCCAATCAACACGTGGACTAGAAATATGGTCAAAGAAATGACGACATTGGCAGAAAAGAACAGGGCTTCATTCCAAGCCTTCAAACGATTGGCTTTTGAGATCTGCTTTATCTCCTCTTGTCGGATGTCTTGAATCCGGTCCAAGAAACGCCACTCGTATCCAGACATCTTCATGACTCTTGCACCTTGTACGGCTTGACCGACAAAAGTGACCCTTCGATCCGTGATTGCTGCGATTTTACTCCGAAAAAAGGCAAATCGTCGACTCAAATAGAATTGAAATGGAACGAATCCAAAAACTAGCAAGGCAAACCCCGCGGCAAACGCAGGTCCAATCGAAAACCATCCAACCACCAAGATTGCAACCGCTTGCAATGGTGACCACACAAGATAATTGATGAAGAGTGCTGCCATAAGGAACCGCTCTACATCATTCGATGCCAAATTCATAATCTTTCCTGCACTGGCATTGGTTTCTTGATGTGTTGACGAAAGGCGCAATGACTTGGCATAGATCGAGGCAACGCAGCTGATTCGAAGTTGCATCCCCTTGCGCCATGTGATAAAGAAAACATGATGGTGCTCAAACAAAATGACAACTCCGCAAAAGACCAGCAAACTTGCCCATTTGTATCCATCGGATGCAATTCCCGTCTCAAATGATTCGATTAGTAAACCCAAGGCAACGGCCTGGATAATCTTGGCCGCCGCTCCTAAACACATGAGCGGTTGAACATGCCAAAGGCTTCCAAAAAAGTCTCGTAGAAAAGCTCTGTGAAGACTTGGTTTGTCTGGATGTCGAGCTTGTTCCGATTCCCAAAGTTTCTCAAAGTATTGGTAGTTGTACGATGACGAGTCCACTTGCATGATTTCTGGAAGATCATGCTCCTCGAGGGGTCGTTCTAGTCCCAGTTTCAGTAGCGCATAGGGCCAATGAAACAAGATTCGAGAGAAGAAGGGGGCAGTCTCCATCATGTTCGGTACCCGGCTCTTTTCGCTCGAGGTACTTGAACCAAGCGGCCCTTTTTCATTCCCAGAATCTGTCGTCTCTTCGTGAACATTTTCATTTTCAACGTCTTTTTCTACAGGTGGTTCTGTGATTCGACACATTGTTGTTTGCTGGTGGGTTGGAATTTCCAATCAGTTTTGCTCTTGTGGGAATGCAAGGCGCATGTACGGCAAACTCCTTCTCGCCTCTTCCAGAATGTCGACAAGATGGTGTTACTGTTACTACTTGTGTAATTGCCGGTATGCCTTTATTCAAAATGCTCACCGATGGCCACCCCAGATGGTTTCCACCATTGCATGCAAACACACAGTCAGTGCTGATGTTCGACTGAAACACATCATCACACTTGTCTGAATGACAGTTTGACGACAAAAGCGTGGTGAGGGCACAGCAATGTACCACATATATGAAATGTCGTGGTTGGAAGAGGAAACCGTGTATATAACAGCAAACATTTATAGTGAGCAAACCAACATGTCGCACAACTGTCACCTTGAACACGTCACGAAGCAGCTGCAGAGACAAAGAGCGCTTCGAAAAATATTGCTCGAACTAAACTTGCTGCCGTTCCTGCTAGAGTACAAGTACAATAGAAAGTACTACTGTTAGTAGAATAGCAACATACTAACAGTAATTTCGATTTTAGAGTGCCTGGCTATCTTCAATCCACAAGGTGGAAACACTGATAGGCCTAGCCCAGCCCACTTGGAACGTACTAATGTTAGTAGAAAAGTAAAATCGAGCTACGTTTAGCTTTACGAGGACGACGGCATGTGATGGAAAATACCGCTACAAGTAGTTGGAATAATACTATGGGAAAGACCATGTTAGCCAAGTCTGGACTTGCTAGCTACTACGTGAAACAAAAAGGTGTGTGAAGGTCACAAATCTTGAACATTAATCAAAACAAGGACCCTCACACAACCATTACCCCAATAGATCGGAAAATACAACAATTATGTTTCCAATGCAACCACCCCAGGGACTGAAAACGCCAAGTATGGCAACAAATTGCTATATAACCACAAGCTACCATGACGCCGCCGTGTTGACCATGAGTTTCTTTTTTGTGGAGATTTGTCGTGGTTTCATCAAAATGTAGAATATCTGTCCAATGGCTGTGCTATATATTAGTGGAATCGCCGACTGTGAGTTGTCGCTTGAATGGCGCGATCCCGTCGTAATGACAAAGTTTGACATGCATCGTGCATCCTACCGAACGGCTTGGCATTTTCAAACCATGTAAGACCTACCCGGTAGTAATCAGCCGTGGGAGAAACAAGCAAAGGAAATGTCCTTTGCCGCTTGCATGCACGAGGATAGAAGCAAATTAATGACTGGGAGTTCCAGGTGTCTCAACTCGACTCCATCGATGCATCGTCAAGATCGTCCATGAGTCCCTCTGGTAACGAATTGCTCCGTTTTCGTTGCGGTGGTATGAGTTGGGGATGAGGTATCGGTGGCATTGCATCTCCCTGTCGACCCATAAGAAAGGTATCAAAGAAATCAGGATTCGTTGGACGACTATAGGCAGTGTCAATGTGCATATCGTCTTGCGATGCAGTGATTCGGTTAAGCTCAAAGGGATGGTGTCCAGTTTGAACATTTTCGAGTGATTGACGGACAAGAGCTTGCAATTTGCGATCCACGGGGTTGGGTGGTGGCAGTGGTGGGTTGCGACCAAAGACTAGATCTCTCATGACTGCGCGCTGTGCTAGTTCCATGTCACTGGGTGGCAAGATTTGACTGTGATCGTTATCCTCATCGTCATCGTCGCTGCCACTGCTGCTGGTTAGAGTCTGACTATTGTCGTCCGCGACTGCATGTTCCAAGATTTGGTTCGGAACTCCAACTTCTCCATTGGAAATATTGATTTGTTGTAGCTGATCGACGATCGTAGTGCGACGACGTTTGCGGCGTCGCCGAATTACCGAGGAGTCTGTGGCGATTGTCGAGGCATCCAGAGCGACCATGCTCGATTGCGAAGCATCCATGTTGGCCAACGACGGATCACCTCCTCCTCGAGAAGAAGAACATTGAGAATTCGATTGAAAGGTCGAATCATCGTCCCGTTTTCGTCGTATGGCAGTCATTTTTATTGGACTTTTTCTAGCTGTACCAACTAACTGTAAAGAGCGAATCGATTGGTGCGTACTTGTGGTTGCGAAGAGAGGATGATATCTGATATCACTGTCAAGCAAAACACAAAACACACGCCGGTGCTGGTTGGGCTAACACTCAGCTAGGTTCCCAAGTTGCTCCTTCAACTCACAGTCAATGATCGTCACGTATAGACAGCCAGCAACGTAATGTTGCGACGACCTAGAATCACGGCCTCGTTGAGACAAAATACGATATACTTTCCCCGTCTCCAGAGTTTCAAATGTCCAGCCCAAAGAACCAACTGAAGATGGCAGTGTGATAAGGTCTTGTCTAGCCTTCAGCGATAGAGCTACCGGTAGTTTTTGACAGGCACTGTTTGTACTTTTAGGTGTTCTTTACACCGTGAAAGTGGTGAGATGCAGAAGCCAAGCACTACTCACAATCAACCCTCACAACTCTTCTCCTTGTCGAGATGGTACAGTACAAGTACTTGCAACACCAGTGTGCACTTGAGGCTCGTGTGACGCGCCATACCAGGTAGCTTGTGCCAGGTACAGTAGCGGTGATTTGACTGTGGTGGAGCCCTTTGCGACGGAACCATTGATTGGTACTTGAACGACGTACCAGGTACAATTGTTCAGGCCTGTGAGAGACCGGTGGGATATATGGTATTTAAAGAACTTTCTGGTAACCGTTAAATTATTGTTATCTGTACATTCTCATCTTCGCACCACAAATCAGGGGCCGAAAGGAATTTATTGACACTGTGAACTGATCCAAGTATTAGTACAATCTACCGTGCAAGTGGGAATGCCAAACAGGTTGTGTCCACGACAAAAAGCCTTGGCAACGGAAATGGATATGGCCCAACGGGCAATGCCTTCGCTTAGGAGTTGTAGATAAATCTCCTTCAACGACATTGGACGAGTGAATCACTTTGCTGGAACATAGAGAAGTATTTCGAAGCACAAGTAGCCACCATCACTCGTTGAATGGAGCTAGGAGTCCTTCCTAGTTGCAACGGCTGCAAAACTTGGTCACTTGATGTTTGTTTTCTGTCACACTTTCTCTGTCAGATCACCATACCCCTCTCGACGCGATCGATTGTGTTTTTTCTTGTTGCTGATCCTCGCCACAAATTCCTTCACAGTTGGATGGGCATTCGAGTCCAGTCTTTCGTGGATCCATCACTGATCTTCACTTATCCTAGAATGGGGATTGGAGTGATGGCTTTTCTAACAATACCATTCAAGACAGGCTTGATGACGTTCGTTACAAAAAAGGATTCTACTATATGTTACAAAACCCACAAAAATGTAATGTATACCCTTGTCTCTTGACCCCAAAAACAGACATATACATCGCAAAAAGTCATCCTTTGAGAATGACGCGACGTTACGAGACATTATACTCATGACCATGAGAAAGTATCTTGTGTCCCCCTGGAAAAGCTCGGTGATGTTGGCTTGGAGGATGGCGTGATTACCACTTGTGCACTTTGCGACATTGAAAAAGCAGAAGTGCTGGATGGTGCAAACACTTTTGGCAATCCGTGTGCACCATGGCTCTTGTAAGGTGATGTAGTCATTCTTCGAATGGTGGGACGGAAAACGCGAGGTAATGCGATTACTGTCTCTCCATTGTCAGGAGCTTGCAGAATACTGCTCCTGGAAGGATTCGGCGGATGATCAACTTCATATACTTGATTTTCGTCCAAACCATGGCCGCTGGTGCCTTTCAAAGTATTGGTCATGTCGTCGTCGATCTGAAAAGACCATCGCGGAGTGTTCGATGAGTTGTTGGTGTACCAAGGTGAAGAAGATGAATCTGAAGCGGAAGCGAGAGCTTCCAGTTCTGATTCCGGTGCACTAGACCCTAGGTGGTGTTTGTGATGGTCATCGTTGTGGGCATCACCGTCCAAGGAAACAAATAATGGCATGCGAGGACGCTTCCTTGGCAGGGTATCAGCTCCTACCTCTTGAAAGGGAGTCTCCATCCCCGTTCGGTCGCCTCGGCGAGGCCTAAGGACAAACGTGCTGTGAGGCCGTTTCTTCGGTTGTGACGGAAAAGGTGAAAATGATAAACGATCATCCATTAAAAAGTGATCCTGCAGCATGGCTGGTAGTGCAAGCGATGAGCTCTCATGCTCATTGGCAAGTTCCCAAAGAGGTATTTGTTTATCTTCATCGTCTTCTTGTGATGAATGCAGATAGGGCATGAATGGCATGGCACTTTTTTCAAGTTTTGTATGTTCATCATCTGGAGAAATCTTGAGTGGAAGAAGATTCGGTGTTGTCGAAACCTTTGCAGGTGTCTTTGCCGACAGGCTTTGGTCTTTGTGGAAAATGGGGGATCTCTTCATCATGTTCTAGTAGGGTGACTGCTTGATTCTGATGGACGAAATCGACGATACATTTGTTTCCTGTTGAAATGAGAGGTGAAATGAAAGGGCAAACAGTACCTTTTGCGATTCTCAGATTCGTTGGGGGAAAGAACAAGTACGAAAAATCTAGTCACCGCGAAGTTACAATCGAAAAAAAGTGATGTTTCGAAAAGAATTATATCGTGGCACCATCTCGTCGCCGCCTGCGGACAAGAAGAATTTGCTTCTTCCCAAACCTGCTGATTTTTGCATTTTGCACCGTGAGAAGAATCTCCCCTCGCGTCTCAAGAACATTCCCTTCGTCGTATACCGGGGTATTTTACACATTCGCCACCCTGCTAGAACTGACGTTGGTCCTAAACGGTTACCCGGTGTTCGCACCATCGTCCTTAATAATCATACCATCTGTATACTGGAATTATTGCCCCATGGGATAATGAGATTCGCATCTACAAACTTGGACAACAAATTTATAAAGCGCACTTCATGGCCATCGCCAACACGGCTACTGGTTTCAGCACGGGTTTCATCAGGTTGATTAGGAATACAGTCAACATCAATGTACCCGCAACGCGGTTCTGAACTCGAAGGTACAAGTATTGACTACCAGTACTTGTAGTTATGACATCCCCGAGCTCGCAATGCCAATCTTTGTCGCTATACCGGTAGGTACCTGGTACAGCGGATGATGATTGCAACGCAGCAATACAGAATTTCAGGAATGTACCTGTAAGGTACTAACATGGTACAGTGTACGAGGTAACTACCGGTAGTCAAAAAATGATAGTTAGTACTACCGTTAGAGCTTGTACCAGGTACCTGGTACTAGGTAAAGCTCGTGGTAACAGGGTGTCATGCAATCTACAAGGACAAGTACGGTACCTAAGTGTATGTCGCCCCAAAACAAGTTAACTGTAATAACCGAAGGAGAACATTTCTTGCGCGTTCCTACTGCGAAAGATTTGCTTCTTAGACAACCAATCGTGGGATGAATTGTTCGCCTGGTTACGAAACACCTCGATTTCCTGATAGAGTGACAAGCAATCGGTGGAGGACGAGAGAGCGAAAACTCGGATTCTTCGACTGCACGCATCTGTCACAGGCTTCCGCCTCTCCATCGGCGACACTTTTGTTCGTCAAAAACCAGCTTCCAGTTGAGAAGCTTTTACCATTTAATCTAGGATTCAAACGTGGACGCAGTGATCCTCGTGATCGGTTCTCTCGCATATTTCACTTTCGTTTAACCCAGGCATGAAGATACTTGCAAATGCTGTCGTCTTGATGGTGGCATCGCCTGCCCTGGCCTTTGTGCCACCTCTTCCCAAGTCCATGGTTGTCGCAGGCAAAGGCAGTTCGTCCAGTCTGAACATGGTTCTTGAAAAGCCGGCTACCAAGGAAATTTCCAAGCTTGAGATGCTTAAAGTGAATTCCAAGAACTTAATTCATCCGCTTAAGGAGGTGAGTATCGATGCATCGTGTCGTGAAGGCATTGGTGTCTGCATATCCTTTGTTCGGAGTTCATTACAGGATGGGCAATCCTCATCATAGGTGCTTTGGTTTGCCAATGGCTACTGCAGTGTATTGACACAAATGGATTCGAAAGTCTTTCGCACTTCTCCATGATCAATCGATATGACCCGAAAGGATAATTCGTAGAAGATCCAATTGTGACTTATTGGATGTTTGAGATTTTGGTTTTACCCCGTCGTTGAAATAAAGGAATTGTTCCTTATTGATGTTGGCTTTTCCATTCTCATTTATGGGAATCTCACATGACTCACACCTGACTCTATTATTTTTAGGAATTGGCAACGGAAGAAATCGGTATTTCCAAGGATGCGTATCAAATTTTGAAATACCACGGTTCCTATCAACAGTCAAACCGAGAAATCAAGGGTAAGGTCAAGGATTATCAGTTCATGTTGCGCCTGAAGCAACCCGCTGGAGAATTACCTCCGGACCTCTACCGACTGCTGGATGACCTCTCTGCCAAGCATGGACAAGGGGACTTGCGAGCGACCACTCGTCAATGCTTCCAAATGCACGGTATCATGAAGGGAAGCCTGAAAACAGTTATTAGCAGTATCATGAACATCGGATCTTCGACTGTTGGCGCCTGTGGTGACGTCAATAGGAATGTTATGATGACTCCGGCTCCATTCAAGACTCCTGAGTATGAGTATGCTCGCGAGTATTCCAAGATTTTCGCTCATTTATTCAGACCGATGACGCCTGCCTTCACTGAATTATGGTTGGACGGAGAGAAAGTTGCGACAGCTGAATTGTGGGGCAAGGAAGTGGCACACCACAACATCGATGAAGCCATGACGCATGACAATGGACGAGGTATCATCCTCCCTCACCCTGTGGAACCTATCTACGGCGATCGTTATTTGCCCCGCAAGTTCAAGATCGGTGTCACTGTTCCAGGCGATAACTCCTTGGATGTCTACACAAACGACATCGGTGTAGTTGTAATTACAAATGCCGCTGGAGAATTGGAAGGATTCAACTTGATGGTTGGTGGAGGCATGGGACGTACCCACAACAAGGAAAACACATTCGCTCGAGCAGCGGATCATATGGGATTTGTACCCAAAGAGGACATCATGGAGTGCATGAAGGCAATTGTAGCTGCGCAACGTGACCATGGCAACAGAGACGTCCGTGCTAATGCTCGTATGAAATACCTGGTGCACACTCTCGGCATTGACAACTTCCGCACGCTTGTTGAGTCCTATTTTGGCAAGAAGATTCAACCTTGGCGACCAATGAAGGAATGGAAATACATGGACTGGATGGGATGGTGGGATCAAGGCGACGGAAAACTCTTCTACGGACTTCACATCGACAATGGTCGGGTGAAGGATGAAGGCGATTTCCGTCTCAAGACCGCCCTTCGTGTGATTGCTGATCGATTCAACCTACCAATGATATTGAGTCCTACTCAATCAATCATTTTCCGAGATATAGACCCCAAAGACAAACCTGCCTTGGAAGCTATTCTCGCTGAGCATGGGATTAAACCTTTGGAACAAGTGGATCCACTTAGTCGTCTTGCCATGGCATGTCCTGCGTTACCTCTTTGTGGCTTAGCACAAACCGAGGCTGAACGTATTATTCCTAGCTACCTTCAACGAATCAGGGCGGTGATGGATAGGATGGGATTGAGCGACGAAGAAATCCTCATCCGAATGACCGGCTGCCCAAATGGATGTGCCCGCCCCTACATGGCCGAATTGGCCTTCGTTGGAGATGGTCCGAAGAGTTATCAAGTTTGGTTGGGAGGAAGCCCTGTGCTAACCCGCACAGCTTATCCTTTCATGGCTAGGATGCCTGTCAATGACCTGGAAAAGACTCTCGAACCAATCTTCGCTATGTATTTGGCGCAAAGGGAGGAGTTTGAAGCGTTTGGTGACTTTTGCCATCGCGTCGGTGCGGACGCCATTGAGAAGTACATGGGAACTTACGAGTCGGCATTCGCGTAATTGGACTGCCTTGCATTGATTCGTCACTTCTTTCTATAGATGTTATTTCTTGGTATGGTGCACAGATTTCGTGAATCCAACGTAGCTAACGACTGGAGGGGTCTATCCAGTTCATAGATCAAGAGAAAGAGGCAAGGCAGTTTGGAAAGATTTGAATCAGTTGGAACCGGTGATCATGATAACGAATAGTAGCACTCCCGACTGAAGTCCCAAAAACATAATCCCCACAACGTTTCAATGACTAGAGTTTGTTGACATGCCGTGGTATGGCCGCGATTGGCCCTCTGCCGAACGTCGTGAAATGTCTAGGTGCAATGGACAGCTCCACCAACCCAGACGCAGCATCCATGACGTCGGTCGGTGGTCGGATTCGAGAAACTGCTGCTAGTGGTGGTGCCATTAGAGCAGCTGTGGTCCACGATTGAAAAGCTTGATGATGATGCCCGCGATACATATTTCGTGTGATCGAGAAGCGAGAATGCTGACATTCTTGCTCATAGAAGTAGGCGTCCAATTCTTCAAATATGTTGACCCCTTTCTCGCTCCGTTTGAGAACCTGCTGCCCATGCGATTTGATTTGGACATTGTCCCTACCAGTAGGAAGTGCAAGGCAACAAGAATTGGCTCGTGAGATTGTGTGTTGGTTCATGGGGTGATGAGGATGATGTGTACAGCAACCGTACCTGGTCGGAACAAGTTCTCCAATCTTCTTCCATCGTCCAGGACCGAAACGTCGAAGTCCATACAGAAATGCAAGGTGTTCATGTTTCGTCCATGGTCCTAAAAGACACATCGGATCTCCTTTCTTTTGGGTTTTGGTATAAACGGTGACTTTGATGGGATTGTCACCCTTCAGATTGATGTCAGCTGATTTTCTTGGAACAATCTTCTTGTCCTTGAAAGGGTTGACGGCCGCTGACGGAAGATTCGATACATTGGAAAGCGGCGATGAGAAACGTGACGACTCCATTGTGGCACGAAAGGGTGTCGCGATGATGAGAAAGGCAGGTTTTATTGAGGAAACGCTAGAGTCCAGGGTGATTGTGACCTAAAACAATTGGACAAGAACAAGTGCCGTTGGTTTTCCAAAATGTGAGCAGAAATTTGAGTTTCGTGTGACACAAGGAGAGGGTATCTTTACGACTGAAACGCATGTTGGTATGAGACTACGAATATTGAGTCTCTTTACACTAAAATAATAGGTAGAATAATACCAACCTTCGACCTGCGGTGAACGAAGACCACAAGCCATTTCAACTCACATTCCGTTGCTTATATATATACGGTAGTATCTGTTTCATCTCTTGAGTTCACCATGGTTAGTATTCGTCAAGCAACGGTACACGATCTCCTTCAAATGCAAACGACCAATCTCTGGTGTTTGCCCGAGAATTATCAGGTAATTATGGAGATTTGCGGATTTCACAGTGATGTGTTGTGTTGGTGTATGTTTGCTCAATTTTGTTGCCAACAACAATTTAATTTTGTATGAATATGTCAGATGAAATATTACTTTTATCATTTGTTGAGTTGGCCTCAACTCCTATGGGTCGCGGAGGATTTTGATGGGAAGATTGTTGGTTACGTCTTGGCCAAAATGGAAGAAGATGAGCGACAGCCCAAACATGGTACGTATCGTTTCGCATCCATATCTTATTTGCCATTTCAAGGTATCAACCCACTCTTACAATCTCGTCTTTTTATTACTACAGGTCACATAACTTCCTTATCTGTATTACGAACTCACAGAAAGCGTGGAATTGGTAAGTTTGGCTCAAACGAAATGATGTTGGTTTCCTTTACTTCTCTGATTGTGAGTGTCTTTCGTTTTGCTTTTTGTTGGTCGATGATGGATAGCAACTGCCTTGATGAGACGATCACAACAAGAAATGCAACATGTATTTGATGCGGAATATGTCAGCTTACATGTTCGAAAGAGCAATCGAGCAGCCTTTCATCTATACAGTGTAACTTTGCGTTATGTGGTGAATGATGTGGAAAAGGGATATTACGCCGATGGAGAAGATGCCTATGATATGCGATGCTATTTTAAAAAGAGCGAACAAGAGACGATCGATGAATCTGCAGTAGAACCGCCTACAGAGCAAATGCGAAATCTTGAAGTTTCAGCCAATTAATAATATTAAAGAAAAGTGTTCAAGAAGCTTGACACAATCATCTGAAATGCCCAGTTTTTGCTAAAACCATTTTGCAGTTCATTCTTCTTCATCGTCGTCCCAGACATTGTCATCTTCCATGTTGGCCAACTTTTCGGCAGCTTCGGACCGAAATGCAGTCAATCCAGTCAAATCTTCCAAAAAGGATCCGTCTGTGGATAGACACACTTGATGTACCAAGTCGAACTTGCTGTCCAAGTATGCTTGTATTAATTTCGGCGAGCAACCCGTGCAACATCCAAAGGCAGGTACGGAAGGAGTCATCATTTGGTAACTTACCAAACTGCCTCGAATTTGGTGCGGCATGACCCCCAAAGCCCCACTTGCCGCATCGGAATGATTCGATATCGTTGGATTGTAGTTTCCAGTAGCTCGACTTTGAGGGGATGGAGAAGGTGCATGTTGTTTGAGAGGATGATGCAACATTGCCACCATTAACTCTACAGCCATGCTTGCCGCTATGGGTGCCAACCCCGGTCGAGTGACGGTGCATTGTTGGTCCAAGGTCCGATTCTTGGTGGAATTCTCGGGAGCTACCACATCGTTACAAAAGTAACATCCCAAACGAGTACCGCCCTCTGCGTTTTCTGGGATTGTGGTACCTCCTCCATGTCTCATGACCAACCACGAATCGAGACCAAGCGCCGCATTCATCAAAATTTTGTCATGGGCAGCTGCCATGAGAGTTGGTAACCATCGAGATTCTCGTGTATCAGTCAACAAGTATACGACATCACAATCCTGAATCAGCTCATCTAGTTTCGTCACCGATGACTCTATAGCCTCTCTACTTTCCGCATGTCCCGGCATCGGAATGCTCAATTGAACTGCCGAAGCGTGAACATCTGCAGCAATTTGTTTCAACGCATCAGCGGCTGCCTGTGCTTTGGGTTTTCCGACACCATTGTTAAAGTGGCAGTCTTCCAAGGTAAAGAGGTTTTGTCGGACAGGGTTGGAATAGCTCACTGTGCCATAATCAAGAAAGGTAAAGTTACGGATTCCCCATCCCAACAGAGTCCTTGCCACGGAACACCCCAGTGTTCCTGCTCCTAGCAACAAGACTTTGGTAGCCCGGAGCATTTCCACTTGTAAGCTAGGAATCATTCTCCATTTCATGAGTTTCAAATTCAAGTCGGCCGCTTGTATGGCCAGGTGTGTCGAATCCAAGAGGGGTTTCAAATTGACCCATCGGGGTCCTGGCTTTTGTCGTACGTTCAATTCCCATCCCACCACTTTGGTTTTGGAAGGGTCGGACTCTGATACCAACGAGTCGATGTTCTCTGGGTGTGGTTCTGGATAAAAGTATTGCTCCTTGGACGGAATAGTAATATTCAAAAGGAGGAGATGTTCCAACGTGGATGCACAAGCCTCGGGCGATATTTCAGTCAAGGTATCAGACTCTTCGATCCGTCGGAGTGGAGCCCTCCAACTGACAATCGAGACGTTCTGACCACCCAATTCACAATGAATGGATAAATACGCAATCAAGTTACGCAAGGGCCATCCCAGGGAATGTTGATCCGTTGGTTCTGTCGCCGACGGAGGAGTTGCTGGATCGATAAAGCCAAAGAGGATTTGTTGCTTGTCATCAGTGGTGGTTGTTTCTTGTAAAACTTTTTTTACAGATGGTAAATCTGTCAAGAGTATCATTTCTTGTGGAGTGGCGAGAAAAAAGGATGGCAAGCCGATGTACTGATTTTGCAAACATTTCCATCGAAAGGAATGAAATTGTTGCGGTAGTCCATGAAAGAGTGGATTGGCTAGAGCGACCTCTTTAGGGATGAGCGCAGCTCGAATGGGCATTTGACACATCAAGGCTGGAAAGCCAAACCAATAGAGAACCTTGTGTTGTTTGAGATCCGCAAATGTGAGAATCTGAAATGGATTGAGGATGTCATCGTGTGGCGGGGGTCCAAAAAAGAATTTTTGAAAGAAATCCTTGAGGAGTTGATTCTTGTCCACTTGGGAAAACGCGTCAAGCGTGTTCAAGCCCAACAAACTTCCCTTGCAAAGGACTTTATTATTGGCAATCGCATCCGTGTCATCTGGAGTAAGCGATGACTCCATGAGCTGAATACGAGTGTTGGCCGGGCCATAGGTTGCCACCAAGGGAATCGGGTCTTCATTGAGTTTAATCACCTCGAGTTTCAAGTGGCAGTACTGAACCCAAAAGGGCGACTCCACTGTCGATGTGAACGGAAGGAATTTCACTTGAAAGGGTGATTCGTCAGTCATGTTTCGATTCTCTTTTGTAACACTCTTCTGTCAAGGGTATGGAGTCGCGCTAGGCAAGATACAAACTGTGTACCGTCAAGCATCTCCTTTCCGGACCGTTGTGTGATCTTCGGGAAAACGAACGATTCGACTCGGGATGGGGTGTTTGCGGTATTCGGAAGGGACACATGTATTGTTATTTATTTATCCCGTTGGAGGGAGATGAAGAACGGAAGAACCCCATAATTGTCAACGCCGGGCTGTCCCCCATCGACTCTACTCTGGACATGTTCAACGGATTGACATAGCCCAAAAATTGGCCGCCGGGCGCGAAGCAGGGCGTTGTAGGACAAAGGATGGCGCAGCGTACACGAAATTTTGAGACACACAAAACGGTATTTTTCATATTCGAACACACGAACACAATACAATTTTGCGTGTGAGAAACGCTTTGCCATACAAGCCAATAGCAATTGCAAATATAGTTTCTGCCCTCCACCAAGGTCAATCAGAAGCTTTGTTTTCAAAACCTACCGGTCCTGTATCTTTGGTCTTCGCTCTGAAAACGCCTCGTTTACTCCGTCAGAGTCAAACTACTACAGTACCAGTAGTTTGTTGTTTTTGTTGTAAAGGGGGCCACAAGACAAGGAGTCGAATTGTAGTCTTGGTTCTTTCAGTTCAACACAGTGCACATCATGTCACGGAACAATACCAATAATAATACCCAGAGTCAGCCATGGTGGCTCGATCCGTCTCCAACCGAGACGCCTTATGGCGGTGAAGCCAGCAGCGTCGATGAATCCATGTATGTCGACGACCCCTATGGACACACTGACATTGATGAGCTCTCCCACATGAACGTGATTCCTCGTGAGATTTCAAGCAGTCGAACGGCAAGAAAATCATCTTCGACTCGTCACTCTCAGCCGCGGACCAAGTCACGGCCGTCTAGCGAAGCTGTCGATCCACGACTCAGTCGCAAAGTCAGCCCTAGTCGCGTATCTCGTCAAGAAGTCTCATCCGCTATACCAAACAAGGGTTCGAAACAATACGATTCTATGCGATCTTTATCAGATCGTCCAAAGCCAAAGGAGCGGTCCAGTAAATCCGAGAAATCTTTACCTATGTACGTCGACTCTACACGAAGGGAGGATCCATCGGATTTGAAAACGAAAGAGTGCACTTCGCCCAAAGTGTTGCTTGACTCGGCTAGCAACGCCCTGGCCAAAATTGGTCGAAAGGTCGTGGCAATAGGAGGAAGACAACATGAGGCTCAGTGCCAGGAACCCGCAATCAACGAAAACATTGTCCAGGGATCATGCCGAAGTGGACGCAGCACCAGTGTCAGTAGCACCGGTTCGGGCACCAGTTTTCGGAGATACACTGTCAAAGAACTTGTTCAGATCATTGGACGTGACGATGTTGACTTACCGCCTGCCTTGGAGCGACGAGTTCGGGATTTCAAGTTTGCTCAAACAAAGCGACGGGACCGTCAGGGGGCAACCAGTCCTTGGGGTATTTTTGGGCTCTACGCGCATCTATCGGATATTCGGGCCGATCTCGAATGGGCAGAGGATGCAGCGTGGCGACGCCAGCAATCGGAACCTTATTTGAGCTGGTCAGACTTTGAGAAATCACGTGACAAGGGAATCCATAATCGACCATTCTTTACTTACGGAGTCATTGCCGTTTGCTCGATCATGCTCTTGGTAACTTTTGGAGTCAATGGGTGGAAGGTGGAACCATTGAACGTAAATCCATTGATAGGGCCGTCCAGTGAAACTTTGATCAAGGTTGGTGCTCGCCAAACGAACCTCATCGTCAACGAAGGTCAATGGTTTAGACTCTTTACTCCACTTGTTCTGCATGCCGGTCTGATACACTTTGTCCTCAACATGGCCGCCATGTATTTCGTCGGAGTGGCTGTGGAGCAATCACATGGTTTCTCAACTGCTGCAGTTCTTTTCGTCCTTCCTGCTGTTGGTGGAAACATCCTTTCTGCTATCTGCTTGCCACAATACATTTCCGTCGGAGCCTCAGGAGGCATTTTCGGCTTGATTGGAGCGTGTCTGGCGGATGTTTCAATCAATTGGAACTTATTATTCCTCAAGTCAACAGCAGACGAAGAATCTCGATGGCGTCACTTGAAGGTGCTATTCTGGTTAGCCTTTGACATTATTCTCAACTGCATCATTGGGTTAACACCCTTTGTCGACAACTTCACCCACTTGGGTGGTTTGCTCTATGGTCTGTGCTGTGGTCTCTCTACTATCCCTCGTCTTGCTCTGGGCTTCTTTGGCTTGAAATCAGATAATTACTCAATGACATGGAATACCTTCCTCAAGTTCTTTGGACTGATTGTAAGCCTCATCGCCATCATGGTCACTACTGTCTTTCTCGTCCAATCAAATGGAGTAACAAGTCCTTGTAATGGGTGTCGCTATGTCTCCTGCGTGCCCTTTCCACCAACAACTGAGCATAAGTGGTGGTATTGTGACGATTGCGATTTCGTTACAGCGGACCTATACATGAATTCGGCCGGAACAGGACAGTACGAGGCAATCAACCTCAAATGCCCCGACGATACATACGAGAAAATCGACATTTCCGAATCTGGAATTTATGACAAGGATACGATCAGAAAAGCATTACCTACCTATTGCCGAGCTCACTGCGCCGACCGCTTTAGGACTTCTCATCATTTTTGAAAAGTCTCCATCTGAATAGTTTGACTCTACCATAGTGTCAAGATGGTCGAGAGTCCCAAGTACCAAGTGCATCCTCCAGTGTTGCTATTGCTTACCATAACCGAGTCGTTGCGTACGGTACGCAACGACGCGCTAGCCCGAAAACAAATCAATTCGAACTCTATGCTATAGACCACAATACCCGTAGATGCTTCATGTCTACTTTTTTCTCAAAATAACCTCGTACCGTCCAGAAAATCGACATACTACGGTAGCACTACAGATCACAGATGACCCTTGGCAGCGCCTGTGTCACAGTCTATGGACATCTGGCCCGAAGCTGTTGCTCTAGAGTTCTCGTATTTATGCTGGATAGCTGCTCCTTACTACCCCGTAGTCAAGAACAAAATAGCATTCAACCTCTTGCAGAAACTTTGGAATAACTAAACGTGCTCTAGACATTATATAAACACGCGAAAAAAGTCCAGAAAAACAAAAAATATGAAAGGAGACCGGTATTGTGACTTTCAAGCTTCCAGGTCGTCCATAGTTTCGTCCTCGATTATGCCCCGCCCCGTCGTCAAACGCAGCCTTTTCTAATGCAAGAGCTCGTTCTAGTAGTTCTGTTTGGGTCGAGCTGTGCTATACAAGTTCCATCTTTTCCTTGATATTGGCGGATGTAATTTCAGCCTCGTGTTCCGATAAGGCCAATTCCTCTCTCACAAAATTATTGTCCGGGCGGTGTGGCGGGTGCGACTTTACTCTTCGACACCCTAGTAGTGGGTGTTTTCAAGGGCGACTAAGCCATGGAATCGTCCGTTGCCAAAGGCAACTCTGTCTTATCCATACTCTCATTGGTACTCCCAATGTAAACCTCGTCGAATTCGAATCCAGCAACCCTTCTGTAGATGGTCCCGAACAACCGATACGCGTAACATACGGCACTTTCCTCCAGCCACACGCACAATCGGACGAGTACATATATTAATGGGTTGGACAAGAACTCGAGCGGGTAGACCGATGCTACCAACTGCCACAGTAAGGACCCCATGATGGCAGTGATTATGACCCCAAGATATGCCAAATTGAAAAATGATTGAAGGCCGTCGGATACACCCAAGATGTTTTCTTCGACGCCAATTTCGACGTTCACTTTTGTCATGCGGGCAATGACTACAAAGCAGAGCGTGACCAACATTTGTCGTCCAACCCAAAATCCTGGCAAACTATCATGCTTCTCTTCATCATGAAACAGCAGGTCACAAGTTTGTTGGACCATTGGGTGAACCTCTCGCTGAGACTTGGGAAGTTTTGCAAGAGAAATATATGCCATTTTGATTCCCTCCAACATTCCCCCCACCAAAAGCAAGACAACGAGAAGAATAACTGCGACAAAGTTGGGGACGCGATCCCATGTGGTAGTCTGTCCCTGCCATATCGCGTCCAGTGTGATAACCATGGAAAATGCAAAGATAGCCACAGACAAAATACATCGACTCCAGAAGAAGAGAGCTTGAAGGTGACTGCGTCGACCTTCGTTGGTCTCCAGTGGTTTGCCGGAAAGCCAACAGATGAAGTGCTGGAACAAGTACACCATGTGCATTATACCTGACGCCTCGATTATTAATGTCACGTACAGTGTGAATGTCATGAAATTGTTGTTGGTGTAGTCTAGCATGCAGTGCCATGCATTTAATTGGGCAGGCAGTTGTCCAAGAATAACAATAATCGACGTAATTGCGATGCCAGATTCGATGAATGAAGTCTGAATCCAGGATGGAAGATTGTAGACGCGAGCATCAGCAAGAGGAGCTCCGCATATATTGATGGTAAAGATGATGATGATGACCAGGAATTGTCGCCCCAACAGGTAACGGTTGAGATAATCGTCTTTGTATCCAAGAGAGCAGATTTTGGACGTTATTGGGTGCGACTCTTCGAAACTTTCAGGCTTGATGGGCTTGAAATTCAAAATCGAACACTGTCCTCCCTCCAAGACAGATAAGCATATAAGACTGACCGACATTATAAGCAGAGAAATTGCAGGCTGAATATCGTTTGCGACTTGTGTTTGTCCCTCTGCATTGAATGCAGTGATCACCAAAGTCGAGAAAACGACCAAGGTCAGTGAGTAGGTTGTTTTTACATATTCAATCATTGTGTTGGTCATGTTGTAGCTTGTCAAAAATAAAATAAAATGTGGAATGGAGTGTTCGTTGTCTTCACTTTCGCATTGGATAGAGGCAGCTTTATTTGTAAGGACAAATCTTTGATTCCCAGGTGCGTCGATTCGTTTTATTCTGACATTCCAACATTGTGATGGCGGGCGCATCTCATTCATTTTTACCGCCCATATGATCACTCCTCGAACGTGACACTCACGACCAAGTTACCAGTTCGCGTCCAATTGATACCGGGATTAGTTGCTATCAACAATCTTGGGAACCTGTTGCAGGACCGATATATTTCTGTTGCTCGGCATGACAGTGAAGTCTTTCAGTCCGTGTGTGCGGAGTGCGGACTGAGGTACGTTGAGTCTGGTACAGGTATGCCATCGATCTCGAGGTATGGTACATAGTATCTATATGTTGAGGGCAATAGTCTATAGTCTATCGTCCCTATCCTCAACTACCGGTAGTACCAGCTACCAGATGCATGCAATATAATGTGAAAGGCAAGCTGAGAGGACTACACCCGGTCAACGTGCAAATATCATATTGGTAGAGGTATGCACTAGCAAATAGTTTTTGTCCTTGAGCAACCAATTTCCTAATGGTGATTTTGTGTGATGTTCCTCTCAACTCATTACGCTTGGGAACAGTGATAAGTTCCTTGTTATCCAAATTAGCTGCGTCATGAGATGCTGGACTGTTGAGTAGGCAAAAACAAACAAATGTAGGCGGCCGTCGAATCAAACTTGAAATTCCCGCGCAACTTCGTGAAATGATGGCGGAAAAGGCAACTGGATGATGTCGAGCAAAAACAGAAGTCATGATCATATAAAGAGATCGCATTCACCAAAATAGCATGACAAAACCATTCTACCAACTGGACGATTCGCTTATTGGCAATATTGTAGAAAATTGGTATATGGTTGCTGCAATATTCGACTACGCACTGTTCGATCTTCCATGGTGATACAAGCTCTAGAATGTGACCGGGAGGTGAGGAACCATACCGGTAGAAGGCATCATCCATGAATAGAGAATGATCGAGTCGCAGTGGGCCACTGCTTCATTTGCTTTCGAACACAATTCAGTTCAGTGTTCTATGGAGTGGTTTGCATTTTTCGAGGATTTGACCAATTCTTCCAATTCTCGTACTAAAGTGTCCGCTTGTATCCTCTGATCGACGTCCTTGGCAAGGCATGCATAAATCAAATCCGCCAACCTTTTTGAAAGATCACTACTGTTGGTCACAGTAATTTCGGGTCGCACTCCATGTTGAATGTTACGTTTCATTTGGAGAGCACCGAGACCAGTAAAGGGACGTTGGCCGACCAAAAGTTCATAGAGTACATTGCCAAGACTATACACATCCATGGCTTGTACCAAGAGCTGTCCAGTATATTCTTCGGGTGACCGCCATAGTCCTGGAGCACTTGGAATACCAATGGGACAAATCTCTGACGAAGTATTGTTGCGTGGTAAGAAACGACACCGATTAAAGTCGTTGATCTTGACTATTCCTTGAGAGTTTAACAAGAACTGCTGCGTTTGAATATCGGCATGAATAATGTCAAGAGAATGCAAGGCAGCGACTCCCCGTGCTGCTTCCAAGCCCCATTGCATCGCTTGTTGGATGGACAAACCTCCTTGCTTGACCCGTTGGTCCAAACCCATCATGGCTTGTTCGGTCAACACAGTATTTCCACAATAGCCATAAATATCCACCACATTGGGTGATGCAGTCAATCGTTCCATTGTCAAGGCATCTCGTCGATGTCGATCAAGATTCCGTTCATCGACATCATGTTCCTCTTTCATAAACTTGATAACAACGGACGTGTTACCGTCGGGTCGTATGGAAAAGACGTCTCTCCAGAGACCGCTGCGAATATAGTATTCATTGTTAATGGAATCGGATTGTTGTTGATAACGCAAATGCAAATGTTGTTTCAAATCGATTTCATGTACGCGATTGCAATCAGGAAAACTAGTTCGTTGCCAGTCATAGCTTAAACGGCAACCATCCGGCATGGCTTCCACATCCTTCTTTTTTCGGGGGGTTTGGTGGCCAAAATTGTTGTTGTTGTTGTTGTTGTTGTTGTTGTTGTTGTTGTAGATATCATTGATGTCATTGTTCCAAGTGTCTGTCGCCCAAAAGTTCTTGGAAGGTCGGATCCGCCTTGGAGGGGACAGTGACTGGAAGTCTCCTGCCAATGACGGATCGCTATAGCCGAAATAATTTTGCCAGCCTTGGACCATTAACCATATCGTGAGAGCAGCCGCCAGAAACCACGAAGTCCAATGCATTGGCCTATTGATTCCACTCTGTGTCTTGTCATTGCGCAGCGTTTCATGAGGGCAATTGTCATGTCCAGGATTCAAAGAAACACTGGATAGAGGTCGACGACGTTGTCTTAGTATAAAATAAGGAACATAATCGCGTGGCGACAACGAGGTAGGAGACAAGGAGGAAGAGCAAGAAGATGAATGAGAGGAATAGGAGGAACTTGAGGACGAAGATTCATCCTCACCGGAGGAAAATGTTGGACTTTCTGAAAAGGCTGGAGGAGCGCTCATCAAGCAATATCAAATGACATCCACCGACAGCAGAGACATAATAAAATGACGGTGAAATTCCATCAATCACAAGTGCAATGTGCAAAAAAGGAAATTTGAGTCCATGGTGTCGTAAACGTCGGCACGATTTTTATGTCACCGTCCGCCCGTTGTGCGGATGGTCGACCATCATCTTTAGAGGAGAAGGTCTCATCAAGACGTTTATAGAGTGAGTCTATCCACATTAGCAACTATCCACTCCACCAACATGACTGACGATAAGTCTAATGTAGCAGAGACAAGCATGGCGTCATCCAGCATTCCGCCGAAGGACGACAAAGGCGGGTCACCGCCGTCTGCAGAGGAATCTTCTGCGACGACAAAGTCCAAGAAAAAGACGGAAATCGTCAAAAGGAATCGAGTTTCGTTTTCTCACATAGAAGACTCGGCCAAAGATTTTCGTCTCACTCCCAAAGGAAAGAGAGTTACACGAAGCGCCACTGTTTCCAGTGCCAACCCAGTACGCGATTTGTGTATTTTTATGTCTGTCATGGCTTTCTTTACAATCATTGCCATGCAGTTTGACAGTTTGGGGAAACCCCAGTCCGAAGACGATGTTGAAGTCAGTCAGGGAACTTTGGGTCGCATCCACAAAATGCGCCGAGCAATATCAGTCGTTTTGGAAAAACACATGGATAGTAATCCAGAGAGACAAGATTGTGACCTGTTCTTGTCCAAGAGTACCATTCCAGTTTCTGGATTTGGATTTTTTGCGGGGAGAAACTATACAACCGGAGAAGAGATTGTGAGTCGACCCATGTCATATGTGTCGAAAATGGTTACGTTGTCGAATCACTTATTAATTTATCCTTGCAAAACCACTGACAGATGATTCTGGGACATCCATCCCTAGCCGTTTCCACCGAACAATCCACAACGATTTGGATCTCCCCCCAGTCCTTACTCTTCAAACATCATCCTACTATGCTAAACATCAAGCTGTCAAAGCCGATTTGGTCAAATGAAGAACACACCTCACAGTCAGAGGATAATTCACCAATTGTAGTTCAAGCCACCAAATCGATTATGTTGGGAGAAGAATTATTTCTATCCTTGGAGCAACATTTACACTCAAGTCTACCAGAATGGTTTGATCAAGTCATTCCTACGATAGAGGATTATCAGGAGGCTGATTTTTTAATTCATGAGGCACGAAACACCTTTCGTGGACCCATGAGTTCACGGGCCCGTAATACTAATAAACGAGACCAAGCCAGCGTCGTGGGCCTGGCCTTGCGAATGCTTCAGGGAATTGTAGCAAGGTATCGACCAGCCGCAGCAAAACTAATGCGAGTGGCACTGGAATCGTTATCGTCTTTTAGTGGCAAGGCTGATCAAGTTACCTCCTTGTACATGTCACTGAAGAATCATACGGTCGAAAAGTTGAGACGACAAGGACTTTGCATCTCCGATATCACTACGAGGAGCCATTCAACCACTACGAATACAGTTGTGACACGAAACTTTACCAAAGGGAATCGAGTATATCCGGTGCCGCTGTTGGTGCGACGAAAAGGAAATGGCAGACCCTTGCAAAAATCATGTTCTAATGAGAACGATATTATTGCCGGATCAGAGGGATTGTGTCAGAATCTAGTACCAAGTACTTGTTGGTCACGACCAGAAGCACTAGTGGAAATTTGCCCTTTGCACCCATTTTCTAACATTAATATTGTAGAGCCAGGGGCGAAGGATGTCACTGTCGAACTTCAATGGAGCAATTGGACGAACGCTGCCAAAGTTAAGGACTTGGAATTGTCTGCATTGGAAGACAAGGTAGGCAACCTTGGGATGATTGATATTGTTTTCAAATGTCTTTATTTCATCTCACTGTTGGGGATCGTACACGCGTGTTGTCCATAGAAAAGTCATCTTGAGGTAATGCTATTGTGGGATTTGGTGGCGATCCGTGACTTGCAAAAAGGTGATGAGGTACGTACGCAAATAATGATTCGGTTTTCTCCCGAAAATGGTTGTGTGTTCATGAACGATGAACGCACTCACTCAGAATTGTACTACTCTATTCAAAACAATGAATAAATATTAGGTCACGCTAAGTCTTGAAAGAGATGCAGCAACTGGTCAGTGGCTAGTGCCCAGGGAGCTACTCTCCAGTACCAGATGGTTACATGAAACCACTTCAGGGTCAACGAATTCTGGTGATTACAAGTGATACGTGGTAGAACTATAGAACGGCCTCATTTCGCATGATGATGTTGACTACTAGATTAAACAACTGGTAGGTGAAAGGTGACATCCCAATGAGTTCAAGACGCAAATAACGACTTTCACATTTTACTAGAGAATGTATTCGTCAGCGTGACCCCACGCGAACTTTGCATCATCCAAGCGCCGATTAGTAAACGCCTGGTCAGCCAAACAACGTTTTTCAATGTCATCCGATTGTTCATTTCCCGCATTGGCAACTTCCTCCACTCGCTGCAGAATTCCTTGCTCCGTCTCCTTATCGAATAACCGAAAGGTCAATGTGAATTGAGTATGACACCGGCAAGAGCATCCAAGGCAATAAAAGCAATCTTTGCAACATGGCCCATTTTTGCATGGGCAACGAGAATTTCTATCATACCTCATGTCTCCCACATGGTTGATAGTTGCATGCCGTTTGGTGTTGTGAGGATGGACTTGTACAAATCTCGCGTAGTACTTGTTTGTGTGGCAAGAAACGCAAAGATTGAAATCTTTGTTGAGAAGCTTTTCACAACCATCACAATGATAGTATACATTGGACAATTCCTTCCTACAAAGTTTGCAAGAGAAGTCATTGTTGCCGTGTGGGTCCACCGTACAAAGCTCTGGATTTTCGTGCGAGTTTGGTCGTTCAGCCAATGAAACGCGATGTTTGTTGTCATTGGATTTGTTAACATCTTTCATGGCATTGTCGATTGCAGCAAGGTGTTCGTTGATTATATATCGCAAACCTGGTAGGATGCCTCTGCAAACGATAACTCGATCTGTTTCTGCTTTAGTAGTACATAGGGGATCGACGCCCATTCCCAGAAATCCATTGAAGTTTTTGAAGGATGTTGTTGGTTTGGCAAAACTCTGTGCCATTCGAAGAAGTGCCAGCTCTGGGATCGCCAGAGATAGTCTCCCACGCTTTCTTGTCAAGATGGCAGCCTCCAATGTGGCGACGACCTCTCGATAGATTCCCCTGGGCGTATGTCCACGAAACATCCAATCCCATGCAATACTCACGCAAAGTTGTTCTGCATCAAAGTTGTTCTCCCTGAGTACTTGTTCTCTCAATTCGTAATGGCAGTCATTTGTTGGGAGTGGCCTATTGGACATTTTTCGAAAGGCGTGAAGCCTGCCTTTGCCGATATGGATGAATTGTCCTGGTTTGAGCATGATAATAGTAGGGCAGTATCTGTGTTTGTTCCAAACATTTTGTAAGCAAGGGCTTTAGATTGATTCATGTCGATTAGACCAGTACCATGTATTGAGTGACAGATACTCACCCCATTTGCCTACACATCTCGATCCTATCAGTAGTGGGCCAGCTTGGCTTTTCCCCTAGACCATCACTGTGCGGTTCCGAGTAGAGTCCATCCAAAAAGGTCTGTGTCGCTTTGTCGGCATGTTCCTTGAAGCCCGTCAATAACCACAGGGCATGACGCTTGTGCCGTTCCGTGAGACGTCGTAGTAGCACAACCTCGTTGTATCCAGAGATTACCAAATGTCCCGAGTCGACAGTTCCATGTCCATCTTGGTGGAAATGTGTGTAACTAGCAGGGGGTGTAACATACACTGTAAAAGTGCAGAGGGAAATTGACAGGCATAATAGGGAGGTTGAATCGTCATTCCAAGTTGGAAAAATGAAAATATAAGTGAGACTTGATTTCGCTCAGTTGTCAATGTTACCAACAGTTCGAGGAAAACTTACAATTGGGTCCCATAAAAGGACGAGCATCTGGGGTGACCTTGTTCATCATACAGAAACTTCCTCCAGGTAAGGCCGAAGGAAATCGAAATGCCGATCGAAAGTTATCATGTAGTTCTGGTAATAAATTTTTTGATATCCATATCGATCAAGTACAAGGCCGAAACAGCAACATTGATGCGCTGTTCTACACCCAAATGGTTTTTAAAAACAAAGTCATTGTCCTTTCCCTTCTCTTGCGGCTTCATCGATGTTTGTGTGTTTTTGAAGTATGTGGCGCGTTGGTCCAAGTATCGGCAGTAGTCTATGATTTTCATGGAATATGGGACATCCACTTCAAAGATTTTCTCAGTACCATCATCCAATATTTTTGTATCGAATCTTCTAAATCGGTGAAAAAAGTCTTGGTTGAGAGATGCTCCAAGATTTGGAATGGTCCACAGCGATGGATCTATTGACTTGGTATCCAACAAGCCTTGACAGATAAGTGTGACATCATCTCGCTCCATTATGTGCAGCATGAACTTTTCGTCTTCGGGATCGATTGAGGTGGAAATGTCATGTTTTGAGAAATCTGCCATGAAGATACTATTCTTTTCATCAAACGACCAGGTGCATTTTTTAGTATCTGGCATAGATGAAATTGACGGGGGCGGTGGTGGAGGGGGAATCGGTTGCAAGTCTTTGGGTAGTACTCCTTGAGTCTGATCGGATGGAAGAGGCGGATTGTGATAAAGGTAGGCTTCTTCCTCTACATAAAATTGATTTGGATCCGCTGTGAGCAAATAGGGCTCTGCGCCTGTCCCGGCATTTTTGGTTTTGTTGGATGCGGGTAAAGATGGTGTGTTGGATGGTGCGGAGCCTGTTTGGGTGGTTGTGGGTTGGTCGTTTCGGGCTGCCGACGAACGCTTTTTGGGAAGAGGGGGAGCAGGCAGACTGTCTGAAGAGTCAGAGTCTTTACGAACGCGTTTTCGCTGTCGCTTTGGTGGGATTGTGACTGCACATTCAGAGATGGGTTCTGTGGAAGGAAGACACGAATCTGATTCTTGTGTTGCATTTGCCATGACTTTTTGGGTTTTCTTGTAATTGTAGACTCTGTTTACGAGCTGATCCTTTGTATGGTTCGGAAAATGATGACATAGCTTGGACCAGTCAAGAGTATGTTTGATGTTGTCATTTTCAAGGTATTGCTTCAACGCTTGAGCGTCTTGATCCGTCCATTCAAAAGGTTGGTGATCATCTTCTGTCTGTTGTGATTCACCGTCACTAGCACTGATTTCTTCTGTCGGTCTTTTGGAATTCTTGTGATTGGTTTGAAAAAAAAAGCGGACTCTGTGTACTAGCCGAGGCTTGGTATGGTTCGGAAAATGTTGACATAGTTTGGACCAGTCGAAAGTACCTTTTCGTGGATATATTTTGAGCTTGCAATTTTCCAGGTATTGCTTCAACGCTTGAGCGTCTTGATCCGTCCATTCACTGAGTTGGTGATTATCAACTGTCTGTTGTGATTCGTTGTCACTAGCACAACTTTCTTCTGTTAGGTTATCTGGGTTGGTTTCAGAATTGGCCTTTCGTGTCTTGCGACGGGGTTCACTTGTAGTAACTTGATCGTTTGCTCTTTTTTTGCGCAGAAAGAAGTTGTAGGCCTTCTTTTTGACCTGTTCCTTGGTACGGTTTGGAAAATGCTGACATATTTTGGACCAGTCGAAAGTACCTCTACGTGGATATTGGTGAAGATTGAAATTCTCCAGGTGTTGCTTCAATGCCTGAACGTCCTGATCCGTCCATTTACCGGATTGTTGACTTTTTCCTGTTAGTGTCTTTTGTGGTTCCCTGTCAATAGCACATCTTCCTTCTGACGTGTCGTCTCGGTTGGTTTCCGAATTGGTCGTTGGTGTCTTGTGACGGGTTGTCGTAACGCGATTTAATGTCTTTTGTGATTCACTGTCAATAGTACAACTTGCATCTGACGTGTCGTCTGGGTTGTTTTCAGAATGGGTCTTTTGTGTCTTGCGAGGGGGTGTCTTAACGGGATCGCTTGATTCATTTTTGCGCCGAAAGTAGTAGCAGACTCTACTTACGACCTGATGCTTTGTTTGATGAGGAAAGTGTTGACATAGTTTGGAATAGTCGAAAGTTCTTCGTGGTGGCGCTTGGTGAACATTGTATTTTGCTAAGAGTTGCTTCAACGCTTGATTGTCTTGCTTCGTCCATGCACTGCGTTGGCTAATCTCTCCTGTCTGTGGGGATTCCCTGTCCGTATCACATCTTGGTTCTGTAGTGTCAACTGGGTTGGTTTCCGAATTGGTCGTTTGTGTCTTGAGAGGGGTTGTCGTAACTTGATCGTTTGATTCCTTTTCGCGGCGAAAGTAGTAGACGACTCTCTCTACTACCTGAGACTTGGTATGGTGAGAGAAATGTTGACATAGTTTGGAATAGTCAAAAGTCTGTTGTGATGGTTGTTGGCGAATATTGTACTTTTCCAGGAGATGCTTCAACAATTGATCATGTTGCTGCGTCCATCGACCGAGTTCGCGACTACTTTCTGTCTGTTGGGATTCCCTGTCCGTAGCACAACTTGGTTCTGTGGTGTCAACAGGGTTGGTTTCCAAATTTTCCTTGGATTGACTTTTTGGCTCAGCGTCGTCTTTATCGTCGTTGTCATTATAATCATTATCATCGTCGTCGTCAGAGTCGTCGTCGTCCTCGTAGTCATCTTCATCTTCAGCAGCAATATGAGCATCAGAATCATCATCGTCTTCAACATCAATGACAAAGTCAGGCTCAGCTTCAGTGTCATCAGTGTCATCATTATCATCCTGGGCATTGTCGGGGACTGGGACTTTGGTTGGCGTTGGCTGCTTGGGAAGTGGTGCCTGCATTGGGGCGTCATCATCATCATCATCATCATCGCTGTCATCATCCTCATCATCCTCGTCATGGGTACAGTCAAAGACTACAATTTGGTTTGTCTTCTTTGGAGCTGGTGCGTGCATCGGAGCGTCAAAATTTCGGTTCCCATTTCGGCCATCGCTACCAATGGTGTCACTGTAGGCATTAACATAGCCGCCACTGGCGTGTTTATGGGTTTCAACCGCAGAAGCCAAAGATTCCGTTGGAGTTTGGCGATTGTGATCAGTGGGTGTCGAAGTGACTGTCGATGTCGTGGTTGAACGTATTTGTACCGGTAGGCTGTGACTGCCGGTAGCAGCTCCACTGCCAATGGAAACGTGGACGAGAGTGGCAGCCGGTCGCTTGGATGTGTTACCACTACCGGTACAAGTAGTTGTCTTGCGCACCACCTTGTTGTTATCTTTACTACCGGCATTGGTGTTGCTGGTGCTTGTAGCGGTCGTCATAGATGTGGGCCGTGACAGCACCTTGTCGATTTCCTTTTTTACCGGAGAGTATCCCGCGGCGTACTCGAACGATTCCACTTTGTTGCTGGTACCGGAAGAGGTTCCCGAGAGCGTGCAGGTATCCATGACAACTACAACACAAGTCAGACTGTTAACTTTTGCACAACTACCATGTACCTGCTACCTGATTTGGTGCCAGTCCCTTGTGAGATTCACTACTGCTTTGTTCAGCAAAAAGTCATGAAGACGCTCAGGTTCAGGTTGACGGAAGGTGTCTCCGAGAGAGAAGCAAGATTCGGTTTTCGGCGCGTTGGCACCCGGTGGATTCGACCGGTTTGACCACGGTTTTCTTTGCGCTCCGTCTTTGCGCCTGTCAGTGTCGTCCGACTCGACAGACCATTCGTGCGTTTAGTAAAACGTAAAACGGTAACCCGTGCATGCCACCGTCCACCCGACCATGATCCATCGTCACCTACCGGTGGCACACAATCGGTCCACATCGCACCATTTTAACACCAACAATATCATGTCTGAAACTTTGACTCTTCGTGGTACCCTCAAGGGACATGGTGACTGGGTTACCAGCCTTGCCACTACTCCGGAAGATCCCAACTTGTTGCTTTCTTCCTCTCGTGACAAGAGTGTGATTGTGTGGCAACTCACCCACCAGAGCGGTGGTGCCGACAATTCCTACGGTTTTGCCCGTCGTGCTCTTCGCGGACACTCGCACTTTGTCAGTGATGTTGTCATTAGTTCAGATGGTGCCTTTGCTCTTTCGGCATCGTGGGACTCGGAGCTTCGTCTCTGGGATATTGCTACCGGCAAGACCACTCGTCGATTTGTCGGACACGAAAAGGATGTTTTGAGTGTGGCCTTTTCTGCCGACAATCGTCAAATTGTTTCTGGTACGTACTAGTTCAACTTGCCGTTGCAATGGACTGCAGCTAGTATCAACATTCATCTCACTCTCTCTTCCTTCCTTACTACTAACGTGGTATTCAACACCAACAGGTGCTCGTGATGGATCCATCCGTTTGTGGAACACTTTGGGAGAATGCAAATTCAAGATCTCTGGTGAAGGTGAAGGACACACCGAATGGGTTTCTTGTGTTCGATTCTCTCCTAGCCAATCGGTACCCTTGATTGTTTCTTCTGGATGGGACAAATTGGTCAAGGTTTGGAACTTGGCCAACTGCAAGCTCCGAAATGATCTTGTGGGACACACTGGATACTTGAACACGGTTTGCGTATCCCCCGATGGTTCTCTTGCCGCATCCGGTGGCAAGGACAATACCGCCATGCTTTGGGAATTGAACGAGGGCAAGCGCCTCTACAGTTTGGATGCTGGTGAAATCATCAATGCCCTTGTCTTTTCTCCCAACCGATATTGGTTGTGTGCTGCCACGGATGACAGCATCAAGATTTGGGACTTGGAAAGCAAGGTTGTTGTGGACACCTTGCGTCCCGAAGAGACTGAATCGGGCAAGATCCCCTCGTGCACATCCCTTGCCTGGAGTGCCGACGGATCAACCCTCTTTGCCGGTTACACCGACAACCTTATCCGTGTCTATGCTGTTACCTCCATTTAAAAGTAACAACGGTAGTGTTTCAGTTTAGCACAATCCTGGTCTACCTGTAGTCAAACATTTCTACTTTCTTTGATTGTGGCCAGTCAAGTAAAAGAAGCTGTATGCTTTATCGAGTCCAAAGTATCAATCAACCCTATCATTACAGTGGTCTGCTTGGCCATCCAGTACTCCACCTTCCGGGTGGAGAGGCCAAGCCACTTTAAAATAGACATGTAGTTGCTATCAACCCTACCATTATGCAAAAGAATGGAAAGGGTTTTCTTGTCTTGTTCACTGACTTGGATATTACAAGATGGTCTGGGTTACTACCATTATTCCGCCGTTGGACCACAAGAGGGTGTACCGGTATTCAACTACAGTGCAACGGTAGCTCCTTCCACTTTTTACACCATGCCTTTGATTTTTATCACCTTGAAATCTTCCAGGTTCAAACTAGAATAACCAACATCATCATCATCATCATCTCTTGCGCGACTACCGGTCGTACGAGGGGAACTCGGCATTCGTTTCACCAAACTCGCGCCAGTGCCCTTGACGCTCTTGTATCTCTTGCGACTTTGGCGCCCCGTGCGCTGGGGGCTTCCACTCAGACTGCGACTGCGACTGCGACTTGCACTCAAGGCGCTAGGCACACCTGCAAAACGCACCTTTCGCATAGGAGACGGGCTCGGCTGTCTTCGAACCAGGGATGGCCGTCTCGACAAACTTCGGGTTCGCTTGGACAACATAGTGTCTGGTACCTTTGTCCTACTACTAATACTTCTTGATGCTGATGATAACTCTCTTCTCAGGGAGTAACTGCGCATGGGGCTCCCTGATCGTACATGCCCCCTGTCGCGTCGCATTGGACTCGTGCCTCGACGAGTCTTTACCAAACCCAGGACAGGCTGTTCTTGTTCCACCCTCCTACGACTAGGACTCAAACTAATTTGACGACTAGTCTTTGGCATATCCACTCGTCGTGGTCTCGTACCACCCATTAGTGTTCCTGTGCCTTGTTCGTCACGGCCTTCATCACGTGTCTTGTTGTTGGGAGTGCCATCTTTGCTGCTCACACGACGGAGCATCCTGGACACGAAATGATTCGGTTGGCGACTTTCCTCTTCCACTTGCTTTCCATGGCGACCGTCATTCTTTGACTCTTTCGCCTTTTCAATGGCCTCAAGTTTTCGGAGCATTCGTTGTCGTCGAAGATGCTTGCGTTTCAGGTGACCGAATAGGCGAATCTGTCGAATCACCTTTTTCTTCTTCTCCATTTGTTGGACTCGCTCGTCGTGACACTTATAGTGGAACTCGGCTTTGACTCCACAACGCGGATCAGCAATATCATCCTCCACGCTTTCATCTCCTGCCTTTATTGGCTTTTGACAATGTTCACAGGAAATGCTGGGTGCTTTACTTTCCCATGAAAATAAATAGCAAAACATGGAGGATAGACATGTTTCTGGATGGAATGAGCCATCATTGGCAGCATCGTCGGTCTCATTTTTCAAAGCACCCGTAGTAAGAGTATCATGACTCTCCCTCAATTCTGCTTGAGATGACGTACTGGTAGTTGACTCGACTCTGATTTCATCGTCTTTTTCATTTCCCGTTTCTTGCTCGACAGCGTCACTCTTTGCTTTTTCATCCGCATTAGTGTCAATTGACTGTGACTTCCCAACCACAGTCAAGGATTTTTGGTCACCGTTTGTCGTACTTGAGTCGTTGACCTCATTGGGCGCTACAGATGACTGGTCCAATGCAGTTGAACTTGCCGTCGAACATCTACCTAAAGGCACTTCAACTTCTTCAGTCTCAGATGAACCCTGTATGGACGAGATTTCTCGCTTGATCGTACTCTCATTTTCTAAGTTTGTGCTTGCCGCGGCAAGGTCGTGGACGCTCGACCCCGAAATGCCATTGGTGGTGAAAAATCCTGAGCTTCATGTGTACTGCCAGTCGGAACGATCGGGATATTATCTATTTCCACCTTGGAAGCTCCAGAACGCCGACCTGGCCCCTCTGCATTCTTTCGGCCTAATAATTCCAATCGGGCGAAGAATCTGGGCTTTGATTTCATCTTGGGTCCAGTGCTCTGTTCATCTTGATCTTGATTGACGCTTGGTGTTGGGTTGACATCGTTCTGTGTCATTGTAGCTGAAGGCGACTCTTCGTCACAAACTGAAGTACCTGATTTGGCACCAGGCTCATCAAGATAAAGTGGATATTGATCGCTTTCCACGCCCTCAGCATCAATTTCATTGTTGTTTTCCTCGTGTTCTTCTTTCAAAGAAGATTGATCAAGCATTTCTCTGTTTTTTCCATCATATACTTCTTCCGTTTGAGCTGGCATCGTGTCTGTGGTTTTTGACTTCCCGAGTCCTGTTTTTCTTGAAAATTGACCATTCAACCCCCGCAACCAATTATAGCGGCCCGTGTTGTCGCGATTTGGAGCAGCGGTACTTATCGTCGTTTCGGTGCCAGATGTACACCAAGTGCAAGCACTTTTATCGGCATTGCTGGGAGATGACGATACAGTTTGTTCCAAAGCGCGATTGCTTGAAGCGTGGTTCGAGTCCAACATCTCGTCTCGGACTGTCTGGAATTCTAGCAACGAAACTTCCACGAGATTATCAGTGCTCAAAGCAGGATCTATGATACCTTGAATTGATACGGCAGCTGAACTCGACAAAGGATCGTTGGTAGACTCAAATGAATAAGATTTCATCGCACCAATATCAACCTCTTGTCCCTCTGCAGACGGCTTTGTCTTTATCGAAATCGATCCATCTGTACCAATGCCTGTTCCATCTGACCGATTTCTCTTCATGTTTTCAGAGATTTTCTGAGAGATTGATCCCTGATGCAACGATCCTTGACCGCCCACTGATCTATCCTGTTTCGAACTAGTCGCGGTATCTGATCTTTCCAACATTTTTCCGTCATCAGTATGGAGTTTCAAATGTGTAGTGACAGCACTCATGTCGTCGTGATCGCGGGTCTTTGTGGCATTGTTTCGGTTAAGTAGGCTTTTTCCTGACCTGCAGGTCGCAACACTTTTCGATTCACAGCTGATTGTGTCATTTACGCTGTCACAATCCGTTTCCGAGTCGCCGCTACTATCGCTATAGCTGGAATCTGAATTGTCATCAACGTCACCCATTAAGGCTCGCAACACAGTGTCGAGAGCTGAAAAAGGCAGTCCGGGATCATCGTCTTCATCAGTGGAGTACCTAGATGTCTGCCATGTCGACACAGAGTAAGCACTCGATAAATCATCTCGGGTTCCACTAAATCTACTGGAGGCATTGCTCGAGGTACGATGAGACATAGATCTCGACGAAAGCGGGACAGCCCTCACCTTCCGTCGACTTCTGGAACGGCGGGATCTACCGCTTGCCGAAGTGATGCCAGTTGCAACTGATCGAGCATCTCCAACAGCAGATTCCTCGTCGGGGGACATTTCCCTTTCATATTCATCCTTGATGGAACTTCTGGATATACGTCCGATTGAACTGTTCAGATTTGTGCTTCGGTTCGTAACATCATCTTCTCGCGATTCTTTGTGCTCATGTTCAGAATTTGATCCGGTCTCGACCTTGGATTTGCTCAACGAAAACACCTTTCCCAGCGACTTCGCTTTTGGGATGCGCTCCCAGAGCTTCTTCTCAACTTTCACTTTGCTTGTCAAAGCGTCGTCCGCCGTCATGGACATTTTTCTCAAGAAGCTCACCTCGTGCCTCACAGGGCCAGTGTAAAATACTTTGGTGGTTGACAGAGAGCGTACTTCCACCAAATGACCACAGGAATGCCTAAAACTAATTTAGTCGTTGAGAGAAGTTGTTTCCACCAAGTGACTGCAGGAAGGAGTGTGAAACTGATGAGGTCCTTGTGCACTAACTTCTTCTTGTCCCTTTTTTTGTGATAAAGAAGTGATGACAATAAATGCGGAAGTTTGTGGGTTTTGTACTTAAAAATGATCCGTCCGTTCAACGGAGATTCAACGAGCCGTTGGATTGCAATTACTCGATAAGTCAGCGAGAAGGCTTTGATATTATAGCCTTCGCTTCCATAATATGAGATGCACTAATAATGGACTGGGAACACTCGCCTCGCCGAACGCCGTGGTTCATTACTTTTGACAACCAATGTTGCTGTTTGCACCTGTGTGGTGTTGCGTCTTACTAAGTACAGCGCACCAAAGGCAGTCACGGCAATGAAGGCTACAAGGGTAATGGTAACTGAACCCTACCAGTGGCAACTGTGAAATGTGCCAAATAGCGTTTTCACTGCCAACAAATATTTTGGCTGTTAAAAGTCAATGAAGATACCTGGACCGAAAGTAGTTATTGCAGAAACTCTCGTCATGAACAATACCAACCACAATCTCCATGCTTAGCCCATCATATCCCGAAATCATTCATGTACTGAAGCCTAAATCTCAAAACTTCAAGTTACTTTCATCTACCTTCTGTGATCCCAACCTGTTCTTCTTTCTGGCTTCACGCATGGCGTCCGCCTTGGCTTCTTCCGAAAGTGACGAACTTGCTGAGATTATCTCTTGATAGCCATCATATGTCTTCTCGTTGTAATTGCCAGAGAGAGTTGTCTGGCGTGCACCGTTGAAACCTGCGCTCTTTGGAATATTCGAACGATCTGATCCAACGTCGCCCTGTGATTTAGTTCCAATCGACGCAAGGAAGTCTCCGGGAGATGTATATGGTGGAACCTCTCGAGGGTCGCCAGTTTCCTTATCCACATGGAAAATGCGAAATCCAGGATCAGGGCGATTGTCATCGGTGGGCTCCATGAGGTCGCTCACTTTCTCAGCCTTGACTTTTTGAATTCGTTCATAAACAGCTGATAAATCGGTGGGAGGAACTTCACTGACACTCGCTTCATCATCGAGATCTCGAGCACTATCTCTGGCTGACAACTTACTTGGCTCATGATCTAGTCGATTTTTCATACGTGCTTGTCGCATCGTCTCTGCAATGTTTTGATCTTTTGCAGCAGCTTCAAGAATGACCTGGTATCCGTCGAAGGTTGCAGTCGATGGTTGCGCACATGTCGACTGTACTGATGTTTCCTCCGCGATACGTTTGAGAAAATCTGCCGGAGATGTATATGGCGGAACCTCACGATGCTTGCCCGTCTGTGCATCAACGTGATAGATTCGAAATCCAGGATCAGGGCGTGCATCAGCTGGGCTATCCTCTAGCTCGATAGATTTCTTAGCTTTGTTCTTCAGAATGTCACCGTAGATCACTGAAAGGTCATCCAACACTTTTGCCGCTTCCTGAATAGGAGGGAGCTCTTCTTCTGCTGTAGCATTAGATTCAAGTTCCGGATTGATATCCAAAAAATGAGGCAAATCCAACTTCTTCAGCTCTTCGGTCGTTTTCATTGTCATTGGCTTATTGATACCATTCCCTCCGATAGGCAAAGAATCATTTTCTCTCTTTGTCTTGGCCTCCTTCGCTACATTGTCACCTTCAAAGGAAAAAACAGATCCATCTCTTTTTCCCAACAAGGCGGCTTGTTCAAAGGCGGCATCGTCCCCCCAAAGACTTGCTCGTTCCTTGCGCCTCTCTTCTTTTGCTGATTTTGCTGTAGAGTATGATCCCAATTCGGTCCCAACCGCTGCTGAGACACCTGCACCTGATTTTCGCTGGTGAACCGGATACAGCGAAGCGGCATAGCGTGCATTGGCCGCCAAAGCCACGCCTCCCTCGGGAGAGGTGAAGCGATCCCATGCAAACGCTTTGAGGAATGTTTTATCTTGCTCATCGAGGGGAATACCTGCAATGAGGGACGCCAAGAGTTCTCCAGTTTTGGGAGCCAAGAGGACACCGTTCCTCCAGTATCCTCCAGCTAGGTACAAGTTTGCCCAAGGCGTTTCTCCTAAGATTGGACCCTTGTCCGGGGTGGTTGGTCGAAGGCCTGCCCACGTTTCTTCCAATGGCAAATCTGCCAACTCTGGCACGAGTTCCAAGGCATACGATAAAATGTGCATGATACCTGCCGGTGTAACCTTTCCATCAAAGCTTCCAGCTTCCACAGTAGCTCCAATGACAATCCGACCATCCGCTTTGGGAACAATGTATGAATCTTGCGCAAATAGGACACGACGCAAGATGGGAGGCTTATCCTTGGGCATGCGTAAGGAAAGCGATTGTCCCTTGTGAGGTTCAATGGGGACCGGCAATAAGGTTCGCATCCAAGAGCCATTCGCTACCAAGATAGACTTGGCTGCAATATATTTTCCATTCTTGAGCCACAATCCATTGCATTTTCCTTCTTCCAAATCAAGAGACGATACTTCGTAGTTCTTCCCACACGAGAATTGTACCCCCGCACCAATACAGGCAGCCTTGAGACTTCCCACCAATCTTCTAGCATCGACACTGGCATCCTCTGGAAACCACCATCCCCCTACCACATTGCTGCTCAGATTGGGCTCCAACTCTCGCACTTGCAGAGCATCCAACCAAATTGCCGATCCCGAGGTATCCGGTGGCGCCCAAGTGGCGACATTGTCCCCGGCAAAGGCGGGCGCTAAAAATCCACCGGCGGCAACGTACCCTACATTCCACGGTTCCAATTCGCTACTCTTTTCTGGTGGATCTTGGACAAGATAGGGCAATCCCTCGGAACCAGATTCTCGAGCCAATCGTTCGACGAGTTGACAAAAGCTCGGAAACATTCGTTTGGATGCCATACATAAATCCAAATAATTGCCCTTGGGAAGACGTTCGGATTGGGGGGCCAGCATTCCAGCTGCCGCAAAGCTTCCAGTGGGACTCTCCAACATTTCCGATTTTTCCAAAATCGTGATTTGACGCGTTGGATCCAATTGACTGAGATAGAATGCCGCACTCAATCCAGCCAGTCCTCCACCAACAATCACAACATCTTTATAAAGTTTACCACTGGTATTGGAGGAGGTTGAACCCAAGAGAGTCAAGCTACCTCCTTTGTAGTTGGTAGAGGCCAATAACTTTGTTGTTGATGATAGTGTTGGTGGAGAGGAATCTTTACGACTCACACCAATTATCTTTGACGCATGATGATGCTTGCGAATCTTCGCTGAATGGGTTGGCTGAAACGCACTTCCCTCATTGAGCAAATATAATATCAACAGAAAACGAAAGTGAAGTCGACGAGGTTGGCCCATGATGACTATTGTATAGGATCGAATGTTGACATCCGAATAAAATAGCGATGGCGATGGGCTGGTGTCTCTGAAGATGATCGATTCGTATTTGACGAAAATGGACGAGTGACTGACGGTCGGTGTGACGCCAGTGCGTTCCACGCGGAAGTCGGGGGGCTTCTTACTTATTAGCTCACTCTCAACAATATTGAAAAAACAAGGAAATCTCAGTCCGTGGTCTAGCTAGCGGAAACAAACGACCCATGCTACAAGCATAGACTAACTGTAAATGACATGGACAATGAAATATACCTTTCGTATCCTACTTGATGCGAGTTGCAGTCAATAATATTGGTGCTCGATCCATGCCGAGTTTTTTGTGTTCCGAAACACGCCAGGTTTGACAATCATCACCTTCTTCTACCAATCGCGTCATGGACAACTTGACCAGTTGGGCAATGGATGTTTCGTCAATAGATCCATTGGATTCTTGGGACGACGACACTACCGATGCCAGAAATTCCTGCCACGTTTGGACGTTGCTAGAGAGCAAAGCCGCACACTCCAAGAATGTCCGAACTGCCAAGTCTTCTTGTGCATTCGTTTTGGGATATGTGACAACACTTAGCATACCACCAATTCTCAATAATAACATGGCATCTACCATGCTCTGCAACGTCGTTTCCATCTGCGTGATGCAATCCTCCTTGGAATTGGTTTCTGGATTATTATTTGGTAACCAGCCCAAGTTGTACACCACCAAAGCAATGGACAATAACTCGTCCTCGTCTACCGGTATTACTCTGTGAATAGGCAAGGGAGCATGCGATTGGTGTAGTACTTGGATTCGACCAGAATCCAGCAAGTCGGCATAATCCTTTCTCAAGGCTTGTTGCGTATTTTGACAGGCACGTTGTTGAATATCAATACAAATGAGACGGGATAAAGAAGGTTCCATGGTCTCTGATGGAAACAAAAGACGTGCCAATGCTAACGAATCGTGTCCATTGCCACATGTCGCATCAATCGCCGTGTCAATATTGGGTCGTAATACCGTTGCCCACAAGGAATGTGCCAAGGCCGTGTTGGTAATGGCAGGGTTTCCTCGATACATTAATTTTGGCATGGATTGTGACATGGTGGTCGAGTTGTTGGGAGAAGTAGTTGTACTCGTAGTCGCCATATCCCCAAGATTCTTGGTCCGAGTCTGCTGGTTGCTTTTGTTACTGGTGGTCGTCGTCTCCTTGACAGTGGATGCATATTTCTGTGATGGATCATCCGACAGCGTCGACAGGGCTCGCCGGATTGTCCATTCAAGTAGGTTATTCACCATATCCTTGGTGTCATCCTTTCGGTCTCGTAAACGAAAAAGATGGTTGGATGTGACAATAGTCCGACGTAGGCAAGGAGATGGAATGAAACTCGTGGCTGTTTTATGGAAAAGAGTCATGGCCAACATGGGAATCGTGGTTGTGAGAATCTGCCATGGGCGCCGCATAGATTTCATCACAATTGATCACAGGCCATTGCAAGTAGGATTGTTTGGTTGCTCGAATTACCGGTGTTGAGGTATTGCGATGAAAGGATCAGCACTTGGGCCAGAGGAAGGAGTAATGAAGTGATGGACTTGTGCGTGAGGTGAACCAGCCATTTTTCGATTGATGTGTGATGAGAGATGACATGATACATGATGTGATTCCATTGGCGGAGGACCAGCCCATGGATTTCCTTTTCAACGCATGAATTACAACCTACAGCACTGTAGGTGGATATTGACATACTCCTACCGCCATGATGAGTCGATGTAGTCGTTTCATGATCGCCAGGACCTCATCGGTTTGTGTCGTCGTACGATGCTACAGGGTAGCTGGAGTGGGTCACGGTTCAACGGCCACACGACCCCGCGGGAAAAAAACGGGTAGCATCTTTCTCATCGCTCCAGTGACCTCGTGGAATCTGGCCGCCATGGTGGTAGGATGTGGGATACTTGCCACTCGCGCACTTCCCGTCATTTTAGACAAGATTGGTGAAGAAAATCCTGCTACTGGTACTTGGGTGACGACGCATTTATTCAATAGACTCTGCCATTTATTGCTAGATCTATCATGAGCGTCTCGTACATTCCAGCACCTCATGAAAGGGTGAGTACTTGTGCGGTTCTGGGGTTATGTCATGTGCTTATCTCGCCAAACAGTCAGAGATCCGATCCGACAAATCATGCGACCAATGCACTCACTAACGCTGCTTTTTCTGATGCTACTTGTAGCCTTACTTTGAAGGTCTATTCCGCGCTGCCGACCCCGCCGGAAAAGGTTCGTTGAGTGGCGGCGAAGCTGTACAATTTTTCGCCCGAGCCAAGTTGCCCGTGGAGGTGCTAAAGAATATTTGGACAGTTGCCGACCAGCCGTCGACCAGTTCCCTCGATCTGAAGAAGTTTGCAGTGGCAGTGCGCCTCATTCAATTAACCCAGAATGGACAGAAAGGGCAAGGTGCCACACTGGCAGTTGCTCCTGGCGTCACGCTTCGTCCTGCTTTTTTCGAGGGAGTCAGTGGGGTTTCAGTGCCAATGCCGCCATTGCCAACACCGCCCGGCCAACAGCAGCAAATGCAAATGCCTCCGAACACATCACAGCCAGGTCCAGGGATTCCGCAACAGCAAGCTCCACCGACTCCCAGTCCACAGCGCCCTCCGATGTCCATGCAAGGACCGGGTTCTGCACCTCCAACCCCGGCCCGGCCAACCTTTCAGCCACCGACAAGTCCAATGGTCGGCAACCGGGCTCTTGTTGCCCAAGACCCCTACACTATGACTCCTCAAGAACGTGCCCGATACGAGGATCTGTTTCCTCAGTACGCAAAACCAGATGGCTTCGTCTACGGCAAAGAGGCTGTGGAACTATTTAGCAAGTCTGGAGTCGATCAAGGAGTCTTGCGAGACATTTGGAGTATTGTGGATCGTCCAGTGGACAATCGCTTGGATAGACTCGAGTTTGCCATGGCCATGCACCTTATCGTCTGCATTTCGAAAAAGAATTTGCCTCCTCCTCAAGGCAACCTTCCAAATTCGTTGAAAGCACTCAAGGCAGCGTCGGCACCACCTCCAACAGCCACAGCAACAGCCCAGAGGCCTCCTTTACCCGTTCAAGCTCCATCAGAACCTGCGCCGAGACAACAGCCCTCGATTCCATCGCCACCCGGGCCTCAACCTTATATGGTACCTCCATCTGCATCCTTTGAACATGGCCCGCCCCCAATCTCCAAAGCTGGCGGCCTAAGTATTTCCGATGCATTCGATGGACTTAACATGACACCGGGAGCGTCTAGGTCGCCCCCGCCAAACCAATCTCTCCCCTCCTATGTACCTGAGCAAAACCAAGGATATGCTGGTGGTGCTGGGCATGTGACTGAAATTCCTGAACCAAAAATGTCACTATCTGCTTCTCCTCCCCCTGTGACAGAGGCTCCGTCGCGGTTTTCCATGCCAGCACCAACTAATGCAACACCACCGTCATCAAAATCTTTGGCTGCCGACTACAACATGGGAGACTCCAACGAAGAACTGGTGAAACTCAAGGCGGTGCTACAGAAACTGCAAGCAGAAAACATTTCACTCAAAGCGCAAATGGGAGGCATGACCGACGAAGAAAAAGATGTTCAAAAGGAACTGAATGCTGTTGTGGCTGAGATTGGCAAGCTTTCCAACGAGCTACATACCTTGCGTTCGCAAGTATTGCAAGCAAAAACACGATTGCTCGAAGCAAGCGCTGAACTCAAGGCTTCCCATGAAAAGAAAGGGTGAGTCAAACAAGTAATGGAACGTGAAATTGCATGGAACGCCGATAGATGTCTAAAGCTTTCCTCTCGTGCTCGAAAGCGTGATTATGGATCTAATTCAAGAAGCTCGAGAAACAAAGACTGCGATTGAAGATGCAACAGCAGCCTTGCAAAATGCAAACACAGTGTCTCACCACACCGAACGAAAGAAGGAAGAGGCGATTCAGATGTCTTCGAACTTTGAATCAAACCTTTTTGACTTTCATGGGGAAACAGCACCAGCTCCCGCTCCAGCAGCTGAAACAAGTGGAGGCTATGATATGTATGAGAGTCAGTTAACTTCAAAACCAGCCGCGAGTATTCCATTTGTGCAAACGGTAAACTCAGAAGATCAAGAAGGGACAGAAAACGCTGGGCAAAATGATGACGATTCCGACGATGGACAAGAACTCTTCTCCAATGAGTATCGTCAACCTGCACCACAACCATCTATGAATGTGGGACTGCAACAACCACAGTCGTCGGCTCCTCCCACACCACACTATGAACAACCGTCAGTGCACAGTCGTCCACCTTCAGCCCATTCTACCCGACCGAATGCATTGGGACATCAGCCTCGTCAGTCATCTTTAGGATTCAACCCCGACTTCATCATGGGTGGATCGGCTGAACCTTTGCCGGAAACAGGCATGTCACCGGCAGCGCGAACAAAGTCGAGTAGTGCTGATTTTGGCTATGAAGACGAAGAGCTTTTTCAAGCTGTTGAAGAAATGAAGAAAAAGGCCGAGCTTGCGGCCGAAGCGGCACGGGATGCCGAGGCAGCCCATCAAAAACTCTTGAACGAGGCTGATGAACTACGGGCAGACGCAGACAGAGCGGAAGCTACTGCCCGAAGTCTCAAAGCCGCGGCTGCAGAAAAGAAAAAAGGACGATTCGGAAGACCAGCGGGAGATAAGAAAAAACTATCGGTACGTACCAGTTCGGATGATGGATTTCGTCATCATTTTTCCAGGGGCGTGCTAACACCGTCCTGTTGATCGTGCAGCGAGAATTTGAACGAGCCACCGATGATGCCCAAGACATCCGCAAGAGGTTCCTGGAAGTGCAGGGACAAGCACGAGATGCCGCCACCGTCGCCCATGAAACCAGGCGCGAGGCGGAAAAGCTCAGAGAAGCAGCTGAAAAAGCTGAACTAGAGATGGCAGCGGCTGCCTCAATGCGCGATCAAGTGAAAAAGCAGGAGACTAACACGCAGGTTGCTTACAGCTCGAATGGATATCAACCTCAAGGCCCTCCTGCTGCGGCATACGGATACGGACAACCCCCTCAGCCCTACGGACAATACCCACCATCGTATGGTCAGCCGTCTGCAGGATATGGTCAGGCGCCTCCAGGATATGGTCAACCTACCCAATCGTTTGGACAACCACCTCAAGATTACGGCAAGCCTCCTGCATTTTCATATGGACAGATGCCACCACCATCCATGGACAATGGCTTTGCCTCTGGTGTCATGGGTGGAGGTGGCGACAGAGGCTTGGACCTCCCGTCGCCACAAGCACTAGGTTCAACGGGGGAATACGCGAACCCGTTTTGATAATGACTAGGTAGTTATTACATGGAACTTCAAACGAACTACATTCATGTTGTTGCAACAAGCTTAGGAAGGAACTTATCAATACAAATTTCGCATCTGGTATTTAAGAGACACAAGCAGCATGAAAATGCCACATTTTCGTTGAATTTGCACACACGAGGGAAATACAGTCGAACGCCTTCGTGCTTGGCGGAACACACCCACCAACTCTAACTGTAATTACATGTCCTGATTTTGCGGATTCTCCTTATTTTATGATATGATATATGCCGTATATACTCTATTTGTTCAAATCCAATCGATCTTTCCGTGCAATGTCGAGTGCATACAACCGAGATCCCGCCACAGCAGCAGCATAGATTTGTGCAATATACTCTTGGTCATTGCTTCCTTCATTACGCTGCAACGTTTGCTCTTCAATCACCACGCTCCGACTTTTTCTTTTGTTGGAACATCTTCTGTTCGCACCCTCAGATGTGTAGTATTCGAGACCTCGTCTGCAGTACGAGTCCGTATCGTGTTCTAAGCATTGGTTCTCAAGGAGATTCACTTCAAATCGAACATCTTTCTTCATGCGAAGGAAGTCTTCCTCTGAATACCAATAAGCACCCCTTTCATCTTCGGAGAAATCAGCAATATGAGTCGTTTTCTTTGCTCGAACTGTTTCATTGAATGATACTGATCTCCTTCTTGGTTCCCTTGAGTTGCTTGCAGGTACTAATGGACCTTTCGATGGCAATGTATAAGGTTCGGCTTGTTCCAATGGGTATTTGCCAAGTAGCAGGGACATGTTGCAATTGCTGTGAGGAGGCATGACCGCGACGAAATGGTTGTTCGGCTTTTGTAATCTCGAATTTATGAGACCAGAGCTGTTGCTCCTCAACAGCAAGAAATGGTTTGTGAAACAGCTCACTGGTGTAAAAGTCCGAATTTAGTGGACGGTAAAATATGTTCATCGGAGGAACCAAATAGATGGTTAAATCTTCTTTCGATTAATGGTCATTCCGCCCTCCACGCGATGATGAACAGGACATTTAGACCCTGTCGTTCCTTCGATTACGCCACCACATAAGGATGTGTTGAAGGACAAGTTCTAGCAGGCCGTCAGCACCTTTTCTGCATAAAAGGAAAGTCCTCAAACTTATGCGTTAGTGCAATGAAAAATCTAACCCCTCCAAATTGCAGGAAAAGCAAAAAGCTTAATAGTTAAACCCTAGAACAGAAACTTGAAGGAATTATCGGTACCAACGTTTAAGGACCTGCGATGACTCGTGATGCACGAATCTTTGTGCATACCCGCTAAAGTGTCGAATCGATCTGGTGAGAAACCAGGGGAGTTTCAATTAGGGTGCGCCCACATCCGATGAAAACTTATAAGTACCTGAAACATTAGTTAATAGACGAATTCGGTGTTGGTACGAAACAGGACCTTAAATGCAATTCCGCTAATTCCACTGCCATTACCGGGTACAGTACTTGTACAAGTGCAATGAGATTTTTCACATAACTTTATTAGTCAACATAGTCAATTTTATTCCAGTCTATCCCGGACTCATCAGACAGCACAAGTACTGAGTAGCAAAAGGAAGCGGCCTATAGAAAAATCTAAAAGAGGGCTAGCGCATTACCTAAAGCCTCGAAAAGCGCTCCTTTGGGAAAAGCCTGTTCGGTGCAAGCCAGTATACCACAACGCATCATTGTGCATTGACCGTTTCTCATTTTGCTGTCGGTCTCGATGTTGCTTTCCCTGCCAATATTGCAACATTCTTCGCGAGAACTGCGGCAATACTGCTTCCCATGTTTTAGGATCAATAACAGTTTTCATCCTTCCATCTTTTTGTTGTCCAACAACTGTACTATCCAAGTGGCGTAGATATTTGTGATCAGCAAAGAGTTCAAAAAGCTGCTGGTCAACCTTACGTGTGCCTTCTACAGAGGAATATTGCTGACTGCTGATTTCATCGTGAATGGATATCTCTGCTCCCAGTAATGATGTACATTGTTCTGCCAGCCGTTGAATTGAACCATCGCTGTCCTCTCGTCCTGAAACGAACGATTCTTGATGACACCAACGTAGAATAAGGATCAGATGACCCAAACTGAGCTTGTTGCTTGTATTTTCAAGTTCTGTCATGGGATTTGGCGCTGGGAGGTAGGACGCTATGGTTTTCCTGGCATTCAGATCCTCAAACCCGGCAAGTTGTCCCGCACGAACGATCCATGTTGTTTCATGAGAATCGGACGAAGGTTCCATGTTGTTGCGATCCAATGGAGAGACCACCCAACTTCTTGTGATTGTATCGATTGAAACAACCCGCCCAAACGACAGATCCTTGACACCAACTTCAACGGGTCTTCCCATCGTTAGGACACCGACACTTTCGAAGGCGTGAAATCCAATTATCGAACCTATTTGCACGAGATTCATCACATCAAGGTGAGAGATCTCAGAGGCTGTAACCATTTGGAAGGAATATGATGCTGGGTGCATTCTCCATAATATCGAGAGAGCTTCTTCAAGACACGTGACTGCATATCCTTCCATCATGATTGCAAACTCAGTTGTCATCGATAAGCGTGATGTACGTTCCAAGTCCGTATCACCATGATTAGATTTAGCCAAAGACGAGAAACGCCTAGTTGTGCACGATGACGTGCTAAAATCGTTTGCCGTTACGCGCTGACAACACCTGGAGGCAAAATGAGAAAACTTTACAGCCTCGTGCTTGGCACTTGGTACACCCTCTTCCATAAGTGGATGCCAGAGATACAAGTTTGTTGAAGCAAACGATTCAAGGTTCTCGCTTTCTGAGTGCAATTTGTCGATGCAGAAAAATAACTCTCTTGCGGCTCCAGCAGCCCCCAAGAACTTCGCGAGGGCTGCAACAACGAAACTTGACCAGGAGAAGAACTCAAGGCATAAATTTCTGTGTACAAGTTGGAACTGAGCGCGAACGTTTCTCTTGCATACTTCCGCGACCAAGCCGAGTATGCATGCCACTTCATGAAGCCCATGTCTTGTTAATTTCGATTCACATGATTTCAAAGACAAGATGAGATCCTGGTGGTAGACTTCAAGAAATTCCAGACACATTTCAACAAATAAACTTCGATCTCCTTGATTGGTTGATGCATGCATGGCAGCTGTCAACACTTTGATAGACGTAATCCAAATAGTATGAACAGGGTCGACTTTACCCAATTTGAAATGAGATGTGTCACAGCCTGTGTTTGACGGGGCCAAAACGTAGCCACGTGGAATTAAATCGTTGTTTCCCTTGGAAAGCATCACAAATAAAGGATTCCGTACAAGCAACTGTGCAAGTTCTGGTCGACGGAGTATTACCAGCAAGTCCGCATTTTCTGATTTAGCAAGTACGAAAAGGAAATCCAGTATGCCTTGCAGTAACTGTAAGCGATCGCTAGTGTCACCTGAGGATTCATTTTGGGAGATTGTTTTTGCCCAATCATCCGCACAATGTATTGCTTCACGAATCACCTGTTCAGTTACATTGAACTCGGACATAATTTCTGAAACGGACTTGAGGTACCTTTCGTACCCCACGCGCCTCTGTCGACTCCCGGACAAGAGCCCAGTCAACAAAGCGACATGACATAAAAACGAATTCTGAAAGTTCTCCTCGTGCCTGAGCACGGACAAGGCCCGAAGCTGATCGCCTGCGATCATCAATGTCCTGCTACTTGCGCGGCAGCAAGTAATGCAGACGTCGTCAAAGCGTGAAGTCTGTTCCACATTGAAAGCAACCTCGCATTTGTCGATTAGGCCCAAAACAGCAATTGCACTTGCCATAATTGTGGTTCCTAGAGGCAAAAAGGCTTGTTCCCGGGGCATTCCAACGGCACTCTGATCCAGATGTGACGCCACAGGAATTACGATGGCGCTGCTCTCTGCCAGGGATACCATCACCCCAAGCAGTGCATCTCCAGAAAGTCGACGTTCAGTGTCTTCCTGCTGCCATAGCATATCCAGAAAAAGAAGCATCAAATCGGATAAGCAACTTAACATCCTTTTGCACTCGGACAACATGAAAGAGCCATTTTCGATTTGAACATTGTTTATGGCTTTCAAGTTGCTGGCAAGGGCACTAGACGCGTGTTGTACGTATTCGAATGTCCGTTCGAAGATTGCTGGTTCCTGTCTCATGTTGCACGAGTGGAGTACAGCCATCTCACAGAAACGATGCCACGCTTCCATGACTTCAAGCTCGGCATTGACTAGCTGAAACGACGTGGATAAGTTAACAAAAAAGTCGTTGCTGGTGTCTTCATCGTAGTCGCTGGACTGAGCAAGCCAGTAGGCCGCCGCTGACACATCAAAAGAATTTCCACATGTAAAGAAGTCTGGGGTGAGACGGACCGTTGAAGTTGCTGGGAAGGATTGTAAAACTTTCATCAAATTTGTTCCTTGGTGAAAATGCTCATGTTTGAATTCGGACGAAATGATAACAGCCCTCGCGTATCCTTCAAAGGAACAGAATTTGTCGGATGGTATAGTATCTCTTAGCAGGAAATTTGAGAGTGCAACATTCTTCATTTCACCTGTTGAGTGGTGGGCCGCCTCTATAGCAAGGAGCTGGAGCGCTAAAGCCATGAAGGCCACCAAGGAACCTCTTGCGTAATCGGCGGCTGCTGTAGAATCAATCCTTTCTTCCAGGTCAGTTGCAAGTGCGAAGGTTGAAACAATAGTCACAAGGTCTGTAACCAAGCTCTCATGTTGGTTCATTTCATCGATCAAGCGGTTAATGCTTGATTCTGTTCGAGTTGGTGTCAAACAACGAACGCTTTTCCACAAAGCCGTGAGAACTGCCAGGGACCCAGTCGCGAGCCGCAGTTCAATAATGTCAGTGTCCTTATCGAATAAGTGATCTCCAGGAGAAAGTGGAATCTCCTTTATCTGAGTTACAACAGAGACCAGCTTCGAGATGATAGAGTGTCCTTTAGGATGCAATAGAGAATGCGCGACAGTTGGATTGGAACCAGCGCAAGATGTCAGGACACGGAGACTCAAGATACCGTCAAGTAATGTGGACTTGTCTGTTGGATCAAGGTTTCCATTTTTCTTGCCTATCTCAACGGCACGATCTACGGCGTCCGCCAGCAATGCGCCAAATCGGGACGAGCGATACATAGCTCGGAATAGCAATGAATCTGCTACTTTGTCGCTGTCGCTGATTGACCAGACATGCCCAAGACAAGCATGTACCAAGTCTAACAGCGCCGATGACGGGGAAGAATCAAAAGGCACCCCTGCGTCGCTGGTAGACCCAGTAAGGTATGGCAGCAAGAGATCGAAATTCGAGAGGCCCGCCATGTGCCATACTGATTCCATGGTGTAGTCTCTCCGACAAGGAAATGGGGTAATGGCCAAACTTGACAAGAGACGATATGGACTCTTTGTCTCAATCAAATCTTTCGCATAGTCCTTGAGAGGCCGCGGCTCTGTCTGAATATCTTTGACAATGGGAGAAAGCATATCTTCAATGTGTGATGCCCACTTCGACAATAGTCCTATGGCAGATAGCGCCGTATCAAGGGGCGCCTTGACATCAGGTACTCTTGTCCAATCTCTAGCCATGATCCCGTCGAGATCGATATCATCACTGGTAAGTTTCTCGATTGATTCTTCCAAGAAATTCCTCGCCAAGTGTTGTATGATATCACGTGGTTGTTGCGACAAGTATGCTTCCCATGGCCCAAACTTCGTTGGATCATTGGCATCGTCTTCGACTTCCGCAGCAACCTGCTGTAGAATGGAGCGATCTTCGATGGCACGTTGCAGCTTGATGGACAATGTCAGAGACACGGGAGCAGTCGCGTAGTAGATGATCGCTTGTCCAATCCCGGTGCTGGAAGCCAACGTGTTGATAACTGCATCCCTCATTTCAGCAGCAGTTGCCTGAACTCTGCTGGATGGATGAAGTTGAATGACGGTACGAATGTTTTTCAAAAAGTTCGAAATAGATTGCATGATAGTTTGAGCCGTTTCAAAAGAAAAGGAAGTATTCGAAGTGACCTCAATCGAGAGCGACGAAGCCAAAGTACCTGCCGCTGACAATAAACATTCTGTAATTCCGTGTAAGTAGATGGTTGTATCGTATTCATTGATGGAGTCATGAAACACGACAGCTGTGAGGTGCTCGACAAGTTCTGCCATCACCAAGGATGCCGAGTGCAAGGTCTTTTGTCCATGCGACAGGCAACGAGCGAGACCTAAGTTTTGGCTCTCTCGTGTTACCATGATTTCTCGAGCCAACAGAAATGCCCATTCTTGTGGAGCTCCATCCAACAAATGAGCCATGATCGTAAGGACGGGTTCCAATGTATCGTTGTGACTATCGTTTTGGGTAATCAATCTCGATAGAACCAAAGGACCGTGAGTGAGATCCATTGATGGGTCTTCGAGGGAACGTCTCAACTGCTTGAGGCACGAGTTGGAATTTCCGAAGGTCGTCAAGCGTCCGATTGCAGTCAATAGTTTGACGCGACTATTCAAGTATTCTTGTCCGGTCGACATCGGGAATCGACAACATAGCAAAGCCTGCCGGAACAGGTCTTCAGGGAGTGCAGCGACCATGTTTTCTACGAGCTCAGCTTTGTTGCACAGTGTCGACAATAGTTGAAAGAATGGCGCCACCGCTTGAACAAATATTTCCCGGGGAATTTTATTCTCAGAGTAGGATTGGAGGGCGGCGAGAGTCATGCGGTGTGAAGAATCTAGTAATTTGCAGATTGGAAAACCCATTGGAGATCCGGAACAATAGACTTCCCAATCTGCCCAGAATTGGTCGCAGAGCAATGAATTGTTTTGAAATACCTTTGCCCCAATCCTGCAGAGCATACCGATATTTTCACAAGCGTCTGAGTGGTGAATGTCCAGGATGGAGCTTTCAAATGCAGCAATGGACGCTGCCAAGACTTCCCGTGCAATGCTGGTGTAAGCAGTAGTATCAGGAGCGGTAGCCTTGCTTGACAATGAGTTCCCATCTTCGAGTAACAAGAAATGTCTCTTGTTCGAAAGTTGCCAGTCGTAAAGGTGTTCGTGACTTGCCGAGCTTCGCTTCGACGACGACTTGCTGGTTAGATCGTCAAGTAGTGCAAGCAAGAAATCGAACGCGCCACCTTGATCATTAGCCAATTGCACCATCTCTGCTCCCAAAGTCGCGAATGACGACCAAATTTGCAAAGAGTCTACCTCTGCCGAATTACCTTCTAAAGCTGCATGTGCTAGGCGCAACACTAATCCCAAGGACAAAATGGCCAAGGATTCTGGTGATGCAGTAACATTTCGTTGAAGTGCATCCTGCATCAAAGTGAACATCAAATCGTTCAATGATTGAATCTCTTTCTGGGTGGTAACTTGTAGGTTTCCAGTGGCCGAAACGTCGAGCAACAGGGGATGTTGTGAGGCCCAGCATGAGCTGGAAGGTGAATCAAAAGTCCGCCAGAGTGCCGTACACTCGGCGCATATCAATGCTGCCACTTGAACAAGGCGACGACTAATCTCGGGAGGTCCTGGTGAATCTCGAAAGAAATCATGTGTTGATTGACAGGCTAAAAGGAAGAGGGCAAAATCTGCACGACGGACCCCATCGCTGATTCGTTCATACATCAAGACTAACAGTGCTTCAAGAGCTTCTTTGCGTTCCCTCATTTGCTGCATTTCTAGTTCTTCAACAACAGAAGCACAAAACGAGGTCCATTCACTCTCTTGTGCATTCGGCTCAGCGATGAATCGAGATTGATCCGCATGCAATGCTTTGGCTGGCTCGAGTTGCTCCCTTGTTGGTGTCGCCGTTGGAGAACACGCAATAGTCACGAGCCTTCGGAAAAGACCTCGATTCCGGCCTTCGTCTTTGTATAGTGAATCAAGAGAATTCATCAGGTCACGAACCTGTGTATGAAAGGGCGTCGTAGGATCTTGTTCTAGACGAAGGCATTCGATGATGGCACCGAGGCGTGCTAAACGTTGTTGGTGATGGTGAAGTAACGTTCTCCACAAGAGTTCACGGCTTCCAAGTAATGATTTGAATTGTGATCCGTCACTGTCAATAGTCCTTAGAGTGTTCAATGTAACTTGGAGAGCCCTGTCTCGTGAGATACCCCCCAGGAGAGCCCCAGCAGCCTCTAAATGGCGCTGCCCAGCCTCTGATTCAAAGGCAAGAGGTAGATTGGTCAACGAGTTTCCTCCGCTCTTGTCAGACAGCCTCTGCATGTCCGTAGAGGCATAGCGAAAGCCTCGTGACTGCAATTGTTGCAAAAGATCGTTCCAAAAGTCCCCATCGGAAGAATGATCATCCTCCCAGCGCTGCGCCAAATTGGTCAAGCGTTGTCCAAGGTTGGATGCGCCACTGGAAGATGCCAACATCGTCCAAGTTTCTTCATCGTCCTCCTGAAACATGGATGTACTATTGGACGCAGAACATGTAGATAGTGCCATTGTCGTTATCGTTTGAAAGATGACAACAACAAGTGCCAACAACCATTCACATTCACGTTGGATGTTTCATGGGAACTTGCAGTCACGGTCAGTCCATGGTACGAGAGTAGTCGATATGGATTGTGGTACGGTACATGGTAGAGAGCGATGATAAATACCGCAGGTATCTATATCAATAGATATATACAAAGGGGAGAAAGACGCCCAAGTGATGGAACTATCGTTCCAGAGGGATACGTCTAGATCATTTACCAGTAATTCCACATCTATTGATACAAGGATCTATGGTACATTGGCACGGACAGATAGCTGATAGGAATTGTTCGAGGTATAAGTTGCTTGTCAAAATTGTGTTTTCATCCTTCTCGGCTAAACGTTCCAGAGTAGTCATTGCGATATTCCTCGTCATAATCTTCTCGTCCACCACTACTTCCTCGAGATGTCACCAAATCTAATCGAGCATCTCGTTCGAGACTGCCGCTTGTTCCCTGTGTGTAGTCGTTGGAGGAGGCTGCCAAGCCAAGATAGTATTCGGCACTTCTCGCTACAGCAGGCTCAAAGTGGTGAAGGGCAATAACGTCGACGACTTGATTCGGCGCGACCGGTTGTGCATGGAGTTCCAGTCTCGAAAACGGCGAGCCAAATGCGTCTTGCTCATCCAACGATGACGGTTCCGAGCTTGACATGTTATCCGTGAGAGCAGGTAAATGGTTTCCACGGGTACTGGAGATGGTGGGAGCAACGCCTATGCGTCCACCTCTGTTTAGGTTTGGTTGTTGTTGTAAAGACAAAGACGTCTCTTGTTGTAGCTCTCTATTCTTGGCAACGTTATTGTCTTTCGTCACGCTACACTCCTGGAATAGTGCTCTACAGGTCGACTTCTCATCGGCCCAAGAGAGAGTCGAATAGACTTGATCATCAAAGCATGGAGTTGGTGATAGTGGCCGATTTCCCATGTTGAGATGTCTATATTTTGATAAAGCGATAAAACAACAAGTTATATTCTTCTGTCAGTTCAGGATAGTGTGTTCTTTCTGCCACCGATTAATGGCAGTTTCCGAATACTTTTGTAGTCGCGGCACTTGATCTTCCTTGGCTGAGTGATTGTATTTGCACCTTCCAAAACCTATTGTACCAATGAAAGAATAAATCGCAGGAGTTGCCTCATGTATCCAATATCACGTCACGGTATGATACCTGTAATAACAACACACTCTGAAACGATGCAAAACAGAGACGGATGTTTCCAAGACTTGAAACGCTTTGACATTTATTTTTCCTCGAATCCACTGCCATCAACGACTCTCGAGCCCACCCGCCCGGGAGATTCTTCAGTTCAAGATCTTGACACGTGTGTCCATTCTCCAAAGGAGGCATTCTCTAACAGGATGCAAAGTCAGAATAACCGTGCATAAAACTTTATATACAAGAAATGTCGCAACGAGACGCTTTCTATCCCGCGAAGCCTAACAAAGCAAAAATGGACGGTTATTTTTCCCGTTTACTTAAGTTGCTCAGCGGAAAGTTAGCCTACTAACGTTAGTAGATTTTAAATTTATCACCCGTACCAGGTACGGACGATACCTGGTATGTACCTGGTAAACGATGAGTCACCTCCTCGACCGGAACAGTGCAAGTTGGTTTTTATCATGCAAGTTTTTGTGGATGTATCCAGACTGTCATGGAACTATTGGTGCGGGTAGAAAAAGTCCTCTAAATTGCTCGTCATCAGGGCAGTTGGTTACTGGTAGTAACATGTCGACAGAGAAGAAGAATGGTCCTAGCAGTATGATTACGACAATTATTTTCGATGTGGATGATACCTTGTATGATGTCGGGACTGAATTCACGTCTCATCGCAATGGCGAAGTGATTCAACAATACATGGTGGATCATTTGAGATTTCCTTCCTTACAAGAAGCCAAAGTCGTTCGGGATGAATATTTTGAAAAGTATCATGCTACTGCCAAGGCCTTGACGGTGGCTCAACAAGAAGGTCGCTTTCCCCTCGATGCTCCAACCTTTGATACTGCTCATTTGGCAAACTATTGGGCAACACACTTGGATTATTCCAAATTGGGAGGACCCAAAACAACAGAATTCAAAAAGAAATTGCAAGCCTTGTCACCCACCATTGCTTTGATTGCCTTTTCCAATGGTCCCCGTGCCTATGTGAAACGGGTCTTGGAATCGTTGGATTTATGGGATGTATTTGGCGAGGAACGACTCTATGCCGTGGATGATGTATTACCCTATTGCAAGCCCGAAGCAAAATCATTTGAGATTATTTTCCAAAATATTGGTAATCCATCTCCAGAATCGTGCATCATGATTGAAGATTCAATGAAGAATATCCATCAAGCCAAGAAATTGGGAATGAAGACAGTATTAGTCACGAGCAAGTCGGAACAAGGTCGTATCTTGTCAAGCGACCGACCTCAAGCGGATCATCCTGCTGTAGATTGCAGCATTGAAACCATTGAAGATTTGCCAAGAATATTGCCGGGTTTGTGGGAAAGCCCAGCCGTCTTTGCCCCAGTATTATTATAGTACACTCCCAGCAAACTACAGTACGCGTGATGAATTGGTAATGATGTCATGGTAAAAAAGGGTTGCCTATTTGAACCGTGTGTTAGTCTGTTAGTAAACCTTCCCTTGATACCTGTCATGATTGTTCAACTGAGGAATCACTCATGCGGATGTTTGTTAACTTTGTGTACAACAAAAACTTATTCGTTTGATTAACTCTCTTCTAGAGACCTACGGATCGCCTCGGCGATCATTTCTTCTTCAGTTTGTTGCTGATCATTCATCTGACTGTTGTTGTTGTTGTTGGTGCTGTTGTTGTTGGTGTTGTTATTATTAGCGGGAGGTTGCCCTGCCGGAGGCCTCGAGTAGTTTCCCATGGCACTTGGTCCACCGATACCAGGCATGGCACCCGATCCCATCATGGTTTGTAATTGGGCACGCATAGCAGGATCATTCATCATGGTGGAAAGTTGATTGAGCATGGCTGGATTGTTGGCAAGTTGCTGCATGGCATTGCGGGCACTTGGTGGGACATTGGGATCATTCTGAATCATTTGTTGGACCATGGGATTCTGTAAACACACACAGTTAAAGTTAATCGAAGAGTAGGCCGGGTTAGTATAATTTGTAAATCCAGAGTCTCACACATAATAATGATTTTCATCCCAAACTTGCCTGGAGCATGGTCCGCATTGCATCGGGATTACTGAGCATATTTGCGAGTGCTGCTTGCATGGCAGGGTTGTTATTGATAGCATCAGCCCCTGGTAACGCACCCATACCAGGCAATCCACCACCACCACCAAAGGGATTATTAGGCATGCCAGCGAAAGGAACGGGCGGAGGTGTGGTATTGGCAATCAGTAATCGCTCTGCCTCTAAAGAGGCTGCATCAATGGTTGCCTTGACGGCCATGAGTCTGGGCCAGGCTTCCGGTGATGCATGCAGTTGGTAGACAGGAACTCCCTCTTGTTGTTCTAGAATAAAGCCCACGGCTCGCATCGCGGCGTCTCCCCCATTCAATCCCCCCAATCGTTTGGCAAAGGCAACATTTTGTTGCTTGACCTTGCGATACTTGTCTTCCATGGGATGATCAGCAATATTGGCAAGGATCTTGGCCAGTGTTGACAATGCCGTCGCATAAATCTGGGGAGAATTAAACGAGCGAAGCTGTTGTAGAGCTGTTTGGAGTGGATCGACCACTGGAGCGGGAGGGCTCGATGCCGATGCGACTGGAATGGTTGGAACGGCAGCCGCAACTGCCGGCAATGACGCAGCGGGTGTCGCCGAAGTCGACGCCGTCGTCTCAATTGGTTTCCCCATGCAGTGCAAAACACAATCTGGTTCGAGTTTGTACGTGTCCACTGCAGAAATGGTGTCATCCTTAATCATCTTTCCACGGAAAATGAGGCGCAATTCATCCAATGGAATTTTGGTGACTTCGGCAGCATGTTGCCGCAAATCCGTGCACGTACTCGTTGTGCTCAATTGCAGAGGAACCCGTTCTCCATTCTTGGATGTGATAGCACAAAACACTGTCATAGATGAGGACATGTTGATAACAACAATGGACTTGATCCGACTGCTGTAACAGTAAAATGACTGTGTGATGAAAGAAGCACGAGTGGTGAGTCTGGCTCGGCTTTTGGCTCGATTCGCATGACCGGAAGCATGCCCGTCCCTCTTCCGGCACCAACTCTTCGAAGTTGCGGCCTCCATCATCAGGAAAAATGGACAGATTCGAGTACAAGATCTTTCTTGCACTCACAACCACATCCTCTATCGGTTGCAAGTTGCAAGTTGCAAGGGAGTCATTGCCCTTTTTCCTATACAATACTATTTGTATCACCACTAACCAAATCCATATTGACAAAAATGAAATCATCCAGCTGCTTCCTCCTACTCTCTTGTCTGAAGGTAGTTTCGTTCGCCTGGTTTCTTCTCGGTAGTGCTCGTAATGGTGTGGCTGCCCAGGACTTTGATTATCAAAACATGATGAATCAAAATTGTCCCAACTTTAAATGTAGTTCTGGATATTCTCCTGCTCCCAAGTCACGAACCAAATTTGAATCGACGGGATGTTCCAGTATGGGTGGAGGAGCGGTCATGATGAATCCAGGAGGTAACGGGGACGATAGTAAACCCTATGAGCATTGTTGTCATCAATGGCATGCCTGTTATCAAATTTGTGGTGTATCCAAACAAACTTGTGATACCACCTTTGAAACTTGTTCCAAACAAGCCTGTGGATTGGATGAAAAGTGTACCAAGGACATCGAACTGAATAACATGATGATGAAATTGGGTGGGTGCAAGAAATATGATCAAGCTCAATATCAAGCCTGTGAATGTGCTCCCTCGCATCAAGTGGCACAAAAGCGCGAGGCCGCCATTCGATATTTTTATAAAAAGTTTGCTCCTGACAATGTGGACAAGGCCAAAGACTTGGCGGCCAAGGCGGACACGTCCAGTAAACTAGCGGGACTCTTTCGAAAATTACTACTCAAGTATCCAGAAGCCATTGTCAAAAAGGATGATCCCATGAAGGCCATGTTTGACAAAATCAAGATCGACGCCGATCAGAAAAAATCGAGCGATGATACAGAAGAGGAGGATAAGGAAGAGGAGGATACCGCAGAATCGTCCGAGGAAGATAAGATTGAACTTTAGCTTCTCATTCATGAAATACAACACTATCGTTCCAGCTTGCCTGCGTTAATTTTGTAAATGCAACAGCTGCTTTCTAAACAAAAACTGTAGGGCGTGTGTAAAAAAATAAGTCTCAGGAACTACAGTATAATTGCCACTAGAACAAGTTCCTACGATTCATTCTCCATGAGGTCGTGGACTTGTTTCCAACGGCAAACTTGCCCTGGTAGTTCTTTCGCATCTGGTAGTCGCTGTGCACGGCGAAGTGGATAGTAATTTGGCTTCCCTGGATTTCTGGCTCTACCGGTAGTCGAGTCCGTACCTGTTACCCCCCTTGGTACATTCACCAAACCGATGCCTTCTCCAGCTGTAGCCACGCAAATTCCATCTTTTGACCACATGCTGATGGAAGCTCTAGTTCTGTCCGTACTGTTGTCGGAATCGCCTGCCAAGGAAGTGTCGCTAATCGTCTTGACTCAATAATCGGATCAAATTCTTGGGTTTGTGGACGTTTGTGTATCCCTGGAAACGATGATTATGTCGATATTCCTTGAAGAGCTGCTGACGTGCTTTTTCCGATTCTTCCAGAATATGTAATACCTGCGATAATCCTTGTTGAATTCTAGTGGATGCCATGACAATATCCTTTACTGTCCTTGTTGTACGTTCCTGCAAGAGTGCCGCATTTTTGTGTTTTTCTTCCTGGTTACTGCTGACAATAATTGTTGCTGGAGGGTCTGACTCCCCAGATGCAATAGTGCTGGTCTTTTGCCTCCATACTTCTTGTTCTTCTCGGGCTTGTTTCCACATACGGTGCTCCTTTTCCAATTGTGTTCTACTACGAGTCAGGACGACAATCTCTTTCCACAAGTCCTTGTTGGGTGGATATTGACGTTGTTGCGAACGGAATCGCTGGTCACGTTTTTCTTGGGCCTCTTGTTGTCGTCGCTCCAGTTCCATCTGCTGCTGACGAATTTGTTCCTCCCGGAGCTTTTCACGCTCAACACGAGCAGTCTCGATGGCTTGTTGACGACGGATGGTTTGGAGTTGGAGACGTTTCTCGCGAGATGCTTGAATGGCCTGGATGGCATTGCGGATACTCGAGCGAATCAGTCGACGACCATCTTCGACAGTCGACTTGTATTCGGGAGAGTCTCGTTGAATCTTGGCTTGTACCCGCTTGAGAGCCTGTTCTTCCTCCAAAGCGACGGCAGGCAACAAGACTTGTTCCAAACTCAATATTCCTGCTGGTTGAAGTTGAGCTTGGTCACCCACATCGTCTTGCTTCAATGCTTGTTCCAGTAACACTTTCAAGATCGACTTGGATGGGACTGGGATCGAGTCGAAAGATGGATATTCAATTCGAAATGGCTTTGATGTCTCTTGTTTTTGTTTTTGTTGCTGTTCTTCATCATCGGAACTTTGGGGTGATTCATCAAACTTGAGACGTTTGGCTTCAGGACTCGGTCGCGTTTCCAATGGCGAATCCTCCATAACAGGAGACGGAGGACGTGCACGTCGAGTGGTTACCATGCTCGTGTCCCGGTGCAATTTCGATTTCGTAGAAGACGACGGTGCAAATGGAGACAACTTTGAGTCAAATGCCGGTGACCTTGTCATGGGAGCCCACTCTCGTGTAGGCGGTGACGGAAGCCCCTCATCATTCGGGGATTGGTCTAAACTAAATTTCATGTTAGGTAACGCTGAAGGATCGATGATGGAAGGAAATGGAAACTACCGGTAGATCTTGTTTCCCTTGGATTCACCTTTTTCCTGCAACAACAAACTGCTGTGTCGGTCGCGCCAAAAGTGAAGATTCCGGTTTATTTTAGACGGCCTACAACTGAGTGTCGGCCGGCGCGTCGCCAACTCCGTAACAACGGCTCCTTGCGCGTTGGAATCTGGAATTTTTCTATGTTCCTTCCCGTATGCTTCATAACCCGAAGTGTCGCTGTTCCAATGACCGATTAGACTTCTCATTGCGCTGTACCATGTACTCTGGTGTCGGCAATACGAACCAGTGAGAATGACCATCATCGTCGTGGAAGAAACCGTTCCCATTTTCATGGATCTTCCATCACTGTTCTACTCATTTTCACCCATTGTCCACTTTTTAATTGATACAGCTTCCCAATGAAACAGCAGCAACACGAGTATGGCTATCGAGCCATTTACTTCTCTTGGCAAAGAATACTTGTCCTTGTTTCAACATGGATCATTTTACCTGCAACTGTCCATTCGGCGGCTCTGGGGATCGACCGACGAGAAACACCAAATCAGCGCAATCTTGTCGTACACAACAAATCAGGACGACGTATTGATCTCTTCTGGATCAATCGAGCTGCAGATCCCATTGAGTTTCGTTCCAATAGTGAAAATGGTGAAGGCTATCCGTTTGGAGCATCGCAAGGTATTACGTCATACATTGGACATGAATTTGAAATTCGAGAAATGCCCAGCAAAAAGACTGGGGAATGTCGGATTCCCGGTGATTGTAAAACAGGGTATTTTCAAGTGAATGATCAAGAAGGTCAAAGTAAGTCACCGATAAATTACCTATCATAGACATCTACGTCGTCATCCTATTTGGTGTCTAACTTCATCGACCCTTCCTTTCCTTAGAGGTTACGATCGACAAAGACTTTAATGTCAAACATGAAGATGACCGAACAATCGCGTTAGACCAGGCAGAAGATATGCTAGAGACTTGTGAACGACGAGCAAAGAAGCAAAACTTGGATGCATTACAGTTAGTTGATGCCATTGCAGACTGCATGGAGCAACAAGTCAACGAAACCTTGGCCAAGCAAGAGGAGGAACGATTATTTCAGTCGCAACTACGACAGCAAATGGCAAGTGAATTGTTACCATATGCATGCGGAGATTTGAATTTCACGGCTTCCGTTGAGGTTATTAATCGCACTTGGAGCTACGAAGAATTTCCAGGCCAAGGGTATACAAAGTTCCAAATACAGGTTCTTCATGAACGTCCCACGTCGAGCATTTTGAAAGTTCCAGATTTCGCCACTGCCGAGGAATGCGAAGCCTTGAAGTATTTCCCGTCAGCAGATGGAACTCACATACCCTTGTCCACAATCAAGGACAAGACCAAGCAAGGGCGATTGGTACAGTCACTGGCAAACAGGTTTTATGAACTTTCTCGAGCTGCTTTGGTATGGCCAGACCTAAATTTTGACAACCAATACTTGGTGGATGGCCAAGAACTCTTTGAAATCCACAAGGACACCAAAGGAGTCACTGTGCTACCAACCTGCACTGAAAAGGAACTGGAACAGTACAAGAATGACCGGAAACACAAGCCTCCGACCAAGTGCCGATTGCCTGGAGCGAATCATCTACGAGTTGAGACGAAAGTATTCGAAATCAAACCCAATCAAGTCGCAACAGTATTCTTGTTTTGCGATCAAAACGAGTCGGCGCAACTAGGAGGACTCCATTTTCCAGATGCCGCTGTCCATGTCAACCGTGAACCCAATGTATTGGTGATGGCGATCCACCGAACACTGGGAGAACCGGAAATGGATGGTTTCACGACGAACTATCACTTTTGTCCCAACCATGAGATCTTAACCCACAAGTTCTTTGCACACGACGCTGAGACTACAACTCTGCAAGAGACCCCAACGGAACCTGACAACGGACAATCTGACCCAGCCAACGATGAGTTGTAATGGACATCTAAATTGTGAAATCCAATTTACAGTGTTAATTTAGGAAAGAAATGAATCACATTCTACGCTGAAACTTATTGTTGGTTCGATCTAGTTCGGGCTGTCAGCTTCTCCAAAACTGCGTTGAACCATCTACCTTGCTGGAACAATCGATAGAAGAATTCTTTCACAAATTCTTGCTTCGCTGACGTTCCGTTGAGGATTCATATTTCATGTGTCATGCCATGACACTGTCTTGATGGTCTCAGGGCCTTGTAGGCACCGACATTCCACACATGTTGGGTAGCTGGCATGGACTGTAAAATCTAGGCATCAATATTTCGCATTTCGCCAGTCACAGGATCTCTAACATAGGTTCCAGATGGGGACGACCGCGAACTCCATGGCTTGGGCTTGGAAGATTTCGTATCCCCGTTGTTGCCATCTGTAATACCTGACGTTGTTGGAGGTAATGGAAGTTCATCTGCCCACAGTTGCATCATGTCATCAATAAATGCATCCGAGTCGTCATTTCCTACACTTATTTCGTCTTGGTCTATATCCGTCTCCTCTGTATCATAACCAGAAGATAAAAACTTGACAACACATTCTTCCACCTGCCTATCGCTCACTCCAGGCGACTGACACAACTCTACGACAAATGCTTCGTGTCTCTGAGAAACTCCTGTCCCCCGTGCTAGCTGAAGAAGCAATGGTTCATCTTCTGGAACTGACGCCACAAGGCCCTTACTATTGTGATACGAGAAACGAAAAAAAGTGAATACGAATCGTGCTTCCCAAATACTGTACATCGGTATAGCATGTCTGTCGTTTTCCAAACACTTACATTTTGTCAATGCCCGCCTTCAAAACAGGTGTCATTTCACCAAAGAGACCCGTCACTCCGACCAGGACGTCACCCACTCGGATTCCAGCCTGGTCGGCATTTCCATCCGGCACCACCTTGCTAACAAAGACAACCATGGGGTCATTGTCTGTATCCAAGCTCTCCTCCACTGTGCATCCCAAGGGTTTGTGTACCGCCAATTCTTTTTTCACAATGTATGCATCATCGTAAAATTCTTTGACTTCTGCGATAATGTTCGTCTCGGCATCGCCCACTTCTTTCTCGGCCGAATCGAATAGAAACGTTCTTGTCCATCTTGGACTGCCAATGTCACTTGGTAACAATGAATTGCCGAGTCCTCGCGCTCGAGGCGTCGGAGCAAACGCTAATGCGATCACATTGAACGACGTCAAGATTACTACCATGTAGTATCGATGAAGATTTATCATTTCTTTTCCCTTTAGCACAACACGAATACACAAAATATGGAAAATGAATGAGACAAATGGAAGTTTGGTTGACTCGGATTTGTCGATCACTTTGGAATTAATCAACGTCACCTTCAAATCCTGTTGAGTCGTATATGTCGAATATGCTGGAAAAGGCACTACATTTGTTCTGTTGACACCATGTGTCTCCCCAAGGTGGTGTCTATCGTCACAGGGCCTAGAGAATGGCTGTCATCCCCGTGATTCATGTCGGTCACGACAGCGACACACCGTCGAACCTCGGGACTTCTCCCCGTTCCGTGAAATTACGAAATTACGTAGTGGATGTCCATCCCGTTCTCATGTCATACGTGCGTCGTCATGACTCCATTCACAATCTCGGAATATTTGATGACACAGTTATATATTCGATCGTGTTCTATCGGGAACGATGGGTCCCCACAAGGAACACTAACATCACGACCGGAAGAATGTTTGGGCCCATCGAATCGATAGCCAAACCTTCATCAGATGTCACAAAAATTGTGAATAGTACTAATAAGAAAATCAACACAAACAGAGAGAAGAGTTTGCCAATCAAACAATGAAAACTATACCATTGACCACACTATTATGGTTTCCACTCCACGTTTGTGGATGGCAGAGTGAACCAAAACTGTTATGGAATCTTCCGATGGAGAAACCCACATTGTTGGTGGGTCCAGTGCCCACGAGTGGGACTCACACTAACCAGGCAACATTTTCTCCAGTGGAACGAACTGGACAAAGACGGAACAAACGACCTCGAACGCCTTTGGAAGTGAGGTTACTCCGACGGCATGACGAATTGGAGCACTCAGCGTTTCAACCCTCCAAGTTTAACCTCCAAGCTGATCCCTGGGGTGTCGACAAGCAGCAATCCCATCTAAGTCTCCCTTCCTGGGCATTCACTGACGCAGCTGAACAGAGACACTTGGCGGCCATGAAAGTTGTCTTGGGACGGGACTTGGAGATGTTGGAACAAAAAACTATCACCTTCTCTGACGGACGGACCATCAAGGTTACCGAGGCGTTCCCTGACGTATACGGCGACTTCAGGCTGCTGCGTTTCCTGCGGAAAGACAAGGTGCAAGACCCTGTGACTGCCGCTGTTCGCTATAGACAGTTCCTTCAATGGCGAGAGGACAACCACGTCGATGAGATTCGGTTACAAATCGAAGAGCGACTTCGTCTAGGGGAGAATGATGTTTTCGTTCCACCTACAGATTTAGTGAGCAAGTACCTACCGTGCGTCATCAAGCCATTGAAAAGTTGCAATGGCTTGGTACCAGTGATCCTTGAAGTGGGGGAATGGGACACGAAAGGTCTTACCAAACTTATTCAGAGCAATGAGCTTTCAATACGGGAGTTTCTGGCCTATTGGATACACATCTATGAAGCCTTGAACCTTCATCTGTACGAAGAGAGTTTTCGAACAAAGCGACTGGTATCCGTTGAAGAGCTTTGCGATCTCAGTGGCCTATCCCTGGCGCATTTTTCCCATCCTTTCGTCTCCCAAGTTTTGAAACCCTGGGTTGAAATGACACAGTCCAACTATCCCGAAACAGCAATGAGTATCGTGTTCCTACAACCTCCAAGGATATTCTCACTAATCTGGAAGTGGTTTTCCCCACTTTTCAGCAAGGGAACCGTAGAGAAAGTTTCCACGAAATCGAATTTTGATACATCTAATGTAAGTTTCTGCCCCAGCTCGACAACACCTGAGGGTCAAACCGGCGACTTTCCGAAGACAACCATGCCTGACGGATACAGGGCGATCTTGATTTGAAACAACAGACACCAATAAAGAATATAGACCAAATACAATACAGTACTCCAAAGGAAAATTGTGAAATTGTCGATGATAGATTTATGAAAAGTTGCACCCACAGTGGCTATATTCACAAGCATTACTTCCAGCGCTGCATCTCCATTCGTTGGAAAGGATTTTCTGCAAAACTGCCAGGGGCGAAGAAAGTGATGTGAAAGTACGGACAAAGATAACGAAAATATTACTGCCAATATGTAGAAAATTGAGAAATTGTCCATTATAGATTTATGAAAACATTTACATTTAGTTGTACATCCAGAAGTGGCTATGTTCACAAGCATTGGTCCAGCGCTACGTCTCCATTAGTTGGAGAGGATTTTCCGCAAAATTGTCTGGGGCGAAAAATGAGCTAACAGGAAATGGGTTAACTCTTTCGTCATGGAACGTAGTCAGCATTTCTTCAATCGATCTGGGCTCAACTACTTGCAAGTGATCATTACTGGAGGTTGACAATTCCTGTTGTGGGGCCTTCCAAAACAGGGCGTCCATACTTTTTGTACTCTCAGGAAATTGATGGATAGAAGGTCGGGGGAGTGGTTGCTTGGAGAAGTCAATACGTAATGAGGAAGGGGGTGCAGGAAGGGCTTTTGTTTCAACTGCTGAGATGGGACCGAGGGTAGGACACGCAAAGAAATCGTCCATATTGAGCTCATCACCAAACGTTTGGTCGAATAAGCTAAAGGCTCTTTTCTGTCTGTTGGTGGATTCGGACATGGAGTTGTTCACAGCACGTGATCCAAAGGGTAAAGTCGGAAAATCGAGGAGAGAAGGTGGAATTCTAGAATCTTTCAGGCTCGAGAGACTCCTTGTGGGTTGCTCGATACTTGTATTCGACGTAGAACGTGCTCTAGCTCGATTTCGTTGAATATCTTCAAGCAGTTTGGGTTTGTTGGCTTTAACCCTGCGATCTTCCTTTCCGTCACGTCTGGACAATGTCATGCACGCTTTCTGATCGTCGCGTCGAAACTCGGGATGGAAAAACCCTCCCATGTTGGGACCTTTTGATATCTTTGTGAACCCATAGATATACTTCAGCAACAAATGACGAGGAAAAATCGAGGTGAGTGTTCAACAGAGTTCTAATTTGTCCCTCATCACACATAATTCTTACCAGTTGCCTCGTGAAGCTCTTGATCTTTGTCATCTTAAAGTACTTTGTCATAACAGTGCTAAGAAAAGCATCATGGTCATGTATCTTGAACGCTTCGCCACTTGGAAGCCACGATATGATGTGGTCGGCGCCACAATCCTCTGCCTCTTCCAATAATTGATGTAGTTTAAAGGGAAACGGAAGAGTGGATTCACTCTTGTCGTCCAGAGCCTTTCGAGGCCTTCCTCCGCAAACTTCAGCAGCATTGGATGTTGTACAATGATGAAACATTTCTCCCAGCATGTATCCTTTCTTTCAGAGGAGAGTAGACCTTGCGTGGATTACGTTTTACAAACTATGAGTTTCACATTAACAAGGTTGCGAGAAACCACCATCATGGATCCAAGCCCCTCTGTTCTGTCTAATTTGTTTAGCGCATTTCTGATCTAGTTCTCCAGGGCACTATATATAACAGGAGCTTTGTGGAGCGGATGCCACATAAGAACACCTTTCTAGATTCTTTAAATGAAATCCATGCTCCGTAACTTCAAGCAGAACATTGTACCGTTAGTCGCATTCGTCGTCATGATAATGCACGACGAGATGAATTTGCATGGCCGACAACGTGATCTTCGTCGATTTCCGAGGGAACTTCCGACTGACTCGTCAAAGTTCCAATGCTGGATGTTGACTTTGCGGTCGTGAAGATCGAAAGCGGTTATCAACTAAAGTGGGAATAGGTTATCTGTGCACTCTGTGGGCTTCTTAGAGCAGACTACATTTAATGACTTATTGACCTGCTAACTCCATCTTCAAACCATGACTATTTTCTAAGTAAAAAATGAGACGAGGACAAGGCGGCCTTGAACATTGTATTTAATGTTGATGTTGGGAAAGTCAAAGAGAGTGATAGAACGTCAGCACCCCATGGAACCTCCTTAATTCGGCTGGCTTGATTCTCATCGAAACCGATTGCTTGGTCATGCATGTCTATGTCAGTACGATCTAAAATACATAGTAAAAACAACCCGCCATGCCTTCACTCCGCTATATATCTGGTGTTCTACCAGTGAAGCCTGGAACAGCGTTCTCGTGAAATTTTTCAGGCTTGGTTATTGCTTTGCATGATTGAATTTGAAATAATGCTAGATCGTACTGGTAGTCGTCGTCCGAGTTATATACTAAATACTATGATGTACCTGGTAAGCTTTGTAGTCTAAGTATTAAGCTAAACGGGCGACCAGCATGGGAGAAATATGGCATATATTCGAGTTGACGAGACACTTGTTTATTTGGTATTCTCCTGCTGGTTGAAACCTGCATGGAAGGTTTTTTATTTTTACTACCGGTATTCAAGAACTGTCACTGGTCAACAATGCAGTGCAAATAGTCTTTTGCTGCCATTTGTATACAATGATGAGAGCGAAGACTGATCCCCACACAGACTTTCATTCCTGACTTGGAAGATGGAGTCCTGAATCTCTCAGTCTGACAGTGTACCATAAGATAGATCCATCCTTTCGTGGTTGTGACGCATAGAATTCCCAAAGGACATCTTTGCGTTTGTTCAAATACCGGGAATTGAAATTGAGAGTAGCATATTTGGTAATTGTAAACTACACCCATCCCCCGAATAATATAGAGAGATCTCTGCTTTGAAATAGAAGGTAGATCCGGGTATTCGTTGCCAGGGGGTTAACACTCCGTCACCAAAACGATGCTGTTGATACAATTTCGCGAAAGTTCCCTTATTGATAGTACGGGACATTTGGCCACCTCTTCATGTGTCATTATTCGCCCCTGAATTCTCAGGATTGACCTGTCCACGGTTTTAGTGTTTTCGGCCACGCGGTTTGCAGATTTCGAAACCGAAGCGTGTGGCAAACTACGGTAGCAACTACCGGTTGTAGAGTGACGTAATATGCGATTTTTCAAGCAATCACACTGTCTAACCAAGCATCCAAGTCTTCCCCACCCGTTTCTACTTTTGTCTTTGATGATGAAGGCTTCGTCTTTGCGTGTGGTGAGGGTTGATGCTTGCGCGTTATCGTTAGGGGCTGTATTGATCCGTCGTCCTCATGCACTTGTCCACGGCTGTCCATAGTACTTCCACCACCACTGCTACCACTGCTGATAATTCCGTCCAGTGCCGAAAAGCGTCTATCATCGTCATTGTAGGGCCGATTCCGGGTGTAATATGGCGTCTTGTCAGTAGTTCTCGTTCCAACTTTTGAAAATGTGATTGAGCTGATACTGCTTCCCCCTTGATGTGGCAGGTCTGTGATACTGGAATAATCGTCGTCGTGGTTGTCGACGACCGGTCGAACGGCGATCTGATGAATGGGAAGTGGCGCGTCCTCCGACAGCAGGGCTTCTTCCAACCAATCTTCCAGGTAAGATTCAGAATCTTTCGGTCTATTATTTTGAGGAAGACCTCCGTGATTGTTGTTTGAATGTTTCGGTGTTGGCGCGGATGGTTGTGGCACGGCAGTTCGCTTGATATTGCCTATCGAAGTGTCCACTTTTGGTTGCCGCTTGGCAACCTTTTCATTTGATGATTGAGGAGCACCGCGAGGGCTCTGTACTTGTGGGACAGAGTACGTTGCGGGGAATTCTGGCCGAGACGAAGCTGGTGCATATCCCGAATGCAACGCGTGGTTTGTAGGCTTAGTCGCCGTAGGTGGAGCAGGCTGGGCCAGTGACGTCTCGCCATAAAATTCCTCGCTGTCGTCCAAGTTGGATTCGATAAGTGCCATGTAACGATCTTGTCCATGGGATTCATCCTCATCGTCATCCTCGTCAAAGTCATTTCCATGACGAATTCGTCGGGCCTCTGGTTCAAGAGAATCGTCAAATGTCGGCACAGTTTCCTGATTTTCGGAATGTGCCATCGCCAGATCCTCCATAGTAGATGACTGCTCGTGGGTATCTTGATGATGAGATGAATCATCGACATACTCGTCTTCTTTGATAGATTCTACAAGCACCAAGGGATTGTAAAGTCCTGGTTTGGGACGAGCTTCTACTTGACCATCGGCATCGACTCGTAAACGTGTCTGAGCAACAGAAAAACTTGAGTCATCATTCAAAGTTTCCACAGACATTTCGTTGTTCGATTTCACTGTCTTCAATTCTTGTATGTCATTGGGACTTAGTAATTGATAAGCCACATGGGAAGGAATTCGCAGTTGTTGCGCCAGGGACATGGAATCTGTTAATGTGGCTGCCAGATTCGCAATATCAATCATTCCTCCGCTGGAAAATACAATATCGTCGTCCATTCCTTCGTTATGGGTGACATACATGGTCGTCGGCTCAGCCAAAAAAATGCTTTCATCGATTTTCGGTCGACGGGATTTCGTAGTGTTCAGTGCTGGCGGTGGTGGTGGAATGTTGTCGTTTGGACTCTCATCATTGGCGATGTGTTGTGGAGTGACTGCTGATCCTCGTCCTGGACCATTGCGCTGTCGGTAACGCCCCTTGGTGCGGTTATACAACACTTGTGAACGGCCCATAGCAACAATAAAAATGAAGCTTACCTGTCAGGCTGTATCATACGATTTGGCAACTGGACTGGACGGACAAAATACTGCATGATCCGCTCGTACGTCGTCAGAATTTTAACCGTTACTGGCATGGCCAACGTAACGTCCAAATTTGAAAGAATTCTGTCGCCGACGCAGTCGTGACGGAATGCCATCCAGATAGCATTGTCTTTTCTCCGGTAGAAGGTACAAGTATACAACCGGTTCTATAAATTCTGTCCACTGTCTAGAACAAGGTCATGGTATCGCTACTGGAAGGTTGCTCCGAGGGCTGCGGCTGGACGGCCGCCATTATAGCAGTATTGAGTTGGGGAACGTTTGGAGTGCCGCTCAAGATCAATACAACAGTAGAGGTCAACTTCTTTGTTATGCAATCTTATAAGACACTAGTGTGCTTTGCCACATCCTGGCTAGTAATACTGCTCGGTGAGCCTGTGAGATTCACTCCCTGGGGAATCGTAAGTGGTTTGTTTTGGGTCCCCGGTGCATCTTGTGGTGTTTACGCGATACGGAATGCTGGAGTCGCCGTCTCGGCAGGAACATGGAGTGCGATTCAAGTATGCACAAGCTTTATTTTTGGAATCATTATATTTCAAGAGCATGTCAAAGATAAGCAGCAAACGATGCTGGCATTTTTAGTCTTGATAACGGGGTTGGTGGGAATGTCCATATTTGCTGAGAGTCCCAAGAACACAAATTCCAAACTAGCACCTGCTGCTGACTATGAACTCCTGTCGACTTCGGAGTCGACGGTCATATCGAAGTCGGAGATAGCTGCTTCTGGGTCCTCGCACCTTCCAAAACGACATCTTTCGGGCCGGACCAATTCCACGGGCAAACCTATATCATCAAGTAACATAACACTCCCAAGCGGCACTGGGATTGGGAGTGGATCAGTGACAGGCTCTTCGAAAGCAAGTCAAAGTAATTTGACCCCCTTAGAAGTCGACGATTTGGACGATGCCGACCCGAAGATATCCACTACGGACACGAAGATTGTCTACCGGGATCGCATTACCGTTCTGGGGGGTCGCCTTTCTCTGACCCGACGACAGCTTGGCATCGCAGGGGCTGTTGTAAATGGAGCGTGGGGTGGGCTCAATCTTATTCCACTTCATTATGCGAGCAGAGACCAAGGCTTGAGCGGAGCGGGATACTTGATTTCTTATGCCACTGGCAGCATGTTGGTTTGTTTGGCGATTTGGGTCGGTTTGTTCCTCTATCACGCCGTCAAACTGAACTATCATTGGAGAGAAGCCATGAACCAATTACCAGCCTGGCACGTTCGAGAATTGGGATTCGCTGGGCTGCTTGCAGGGATTTTCTATTCTATTGGAAACTTTTGTAGTATCCTAGCGGTGACATATTTGGGACAAGGAGTTGGGTTTTCCTTTTGCCAAGGTCAACTTCTCGTTAGTGGATTATGGGGTGTGTGCTACTTTCGCGAAATCCAGGGACGGGAAACTGTAGCAAAGTGGTTTGCTAGCGCAGGAATCACGGTTGCTGGAATAATATGGCTTTCGTATCAACATGAAGGCACGCCTGTCCATCGAGTCTTAATGTCCGCACTCGGCATGGCAACAGGCACGGACGCCACCCAACAACCTCTATAGACTTTTCTGCAAGCGAATGGCAATTTTTCATGGTTCAAACCCCAAAGCCTCGCAAACGAACGAAAAAAGATCGCGCCTTTCTGTCCAATTGTGCCCAACAATCAAACTCTAGAGGGGCCCAGACCGTGGCCCAACGAGGAAATCTGAGGTGGTGGCTGCATCCATCTATTTATTCCAATGGCGTCCATGTTACTTCATACAGGTAGGAGATCCACCTCTGAGGATCTAAATTAGCAGCCCAAAGATCGAGTTTCTTCATAGTATTTTCCATGTTCCAACCGCCTTTACCGACATATTCCATAGAAACAGTATTCACACTTGGATCCTCTTGGCAGAGGTCTGTCACTGGCAGGGCTTGTAAACGCCACTTTTGATCCGGACTTTGCTTGGCATTTACCAAATCAAGAAAATCCCATACTGTTTCATTGGTGGTATTTCCATGTAAGGAAAAGGAAACTATGGCACAACCGCCATTTGTTCCATTATCACAGTCGGGAAGCTTTAACATCCTTGAAACAGATTCCAGTAATGATGAATGATAATTCGGATTGTAGATACAATCACTGACAATTATGACATCATATCGATTCGGTTCCTTCTCAAGACACTCCTGGTGAAAAAAGGACAAATTATTGTCATCTCCGACGACACCAATTCCCTCACCCCAATTATGTGGAGACACTCGAAAGTGGATTCGATCTCTCACGGTAGTCGATTGATGGTCGATGGACCAAAGAATTTGTTGAATATTCCGAAAGTTTTTGCTATCTGTCACGTGTAGAAACGGCCGGAACGAAAAAATATCCCTTGTCGCAAGGATCTGTGCGACGAACAAACTTGGCAAGGCTGTTCCGGCACCCAGTTCCAGTACCTGAAACGAGTGGAGCTCCGACGTGGCCCAGGTCGTCGTCGACTTGACCAGACCTTGCAAATAGAAACAAGTTGCGATAGACGAGTGCCAAACGCGATTGCCATGACCTACACTGCGATCATCTCGACAATACGAAAATGTCACCCCGCGGATTGTAATTGTACTTGGAATCACGCGACGATGATCATCCATGACATTGCCGTCGTCGTCATCGTTGTCGTCGTCGTGGCAATCAAATATGCCACCACCAATGGTTTCTTCCAGTTCTTTCCTGTCAGCTTGTTCCTTTTGCCATTGTGGTTCGAACCAATCCCTTGTCGCTTGAGTAATGACTCCTTGGCTGAAAAGGATATTGAAATCCATTCGTCCACCCGAAAAGATGCGACGAAGCACACTTTGCCGATAGTTCGTGGCGAGCCCCGAAAGGGTAGTTTTTGATGATCGCATGAATCGGATTGACAGCTTTGACTCAGAAGGTGAAGGTAGGTTCAACACAACCCATCATCGCACGAGCCCCAACTATTGGGACAATCTATAATAGCGAGAGAGAGCGCTGTTACGACGTCCAATACAACAAAGTAGAGTCGTTTTCACTCTCAAGTTACACCACTTGCTCCGCAAAACGACGGATTCCTTGGTAGAAGGCGAAAGTACTCTTCAGAACAACACCTAATCGTGGGGAAACGTCCCCAAATCTTGGAATCGGATCCTTCAAGCGATGGCGCAGGAAAGAGAAGTCAAGAAAGATAAAGAATAAATGTCAGAACTTCTGACGTTTTAATTACTTGGAGGGCAATGTATCTAAATGCAATATCAATGGGAATCGGTAGTAATCAATTTGGTTCTGGGTCTCTTGACTGTCATTAGACCACCTGCAATGGAACTCCACAATAAACCTCGTTTCTCACAGGAACGACATGTTTCTGTCCTCGCCCTTTTGGAGCACATGTCTTGACCTTGTCATTTCCACCGCAACAGTTGGCACACGCAACGCTGCAAGTACCAGTTCCCTTGCAGCAATTGCAGCAGGCTTGTTCAATGGTCAAGGTTCCATTACGAGCTTGGGAAGGAGTGGCACCGCAGCAGCAACAAGTGCAATCCTGCACAATCATGCCCTTGTTGCAGCAACGAGATTCGGAAGAATTGTCGAGTGATTTCGGTCCACAGCAGTCCGCACACGAAGGGGCACACACACCAGTTCCCTTGCAGCAAGCACAACACTCTTCATCTTGCATCAACACATAATTGGCATTATCAGAGGTTGCACCGCAGCAGCAGCAGGCACATTCGCTATCGACAGTATTGTTGGGGAGAAGGCACAATTCCACAACACGGACAATAGAGACAACAATGCAAAACGGCAATACCCAGAAAGGTGCCACAAGAATCAGCAGACACATGACAGCAAGAATGACCATATGTACTCGCCTCATGCAACGAAGGGCGTGTTTAAGATCCTCTCCGCCACGACCAATGAGGCTCAATGCATGGAGGGGAAGGGGCGGGACATTGCCGACAGAATGACCCAAGTCATCCTCAACTTGACGTTTGATCTCATGGTTGTTGTACACAGCTTGCAAAATTCGCATACGTAGATGTCGCTCCGAGCGCTGTGATCGCATCCTACGAGCCAACTGTAGTAGCAAAACACACAACGCTCCAATGTATACCCACATCAAAGCTAGGAAAACATCCTGGCGATTTTCCAATTGCGATTCCAAAGTGTATGTTTTCTGCAATTCCTGAATGCTTGTAGCGCATCCATGAGAGAGCTTTCCGTCGACTAGTGCCTTTCGCAAGCAAAGGTTCTTGGTATGACCAAAGGGCAAGTTGACGTTATTTTGAATGGTGGTGGCATCCATTTCCGTTAGTCGACGGGCCATACGATACTGGAACGAATTTTCGTCATGCCTCAAAAGGAGCTCATTACCATACTTTTGTAGGTCGTTGGCAAGTTGAGGAATTTCTTCGGGCTGGCGAGCTTGAGCCGACTTGGTGACAACAGAGTCGATGAGGAATTGAGGTGCTTGGTGAGGCTCCTCAATCCAGAATACCGTAACAAAGTCACGCGAAGGTTCGAAGAAAAGAGGATCAAAAAGGCGATCCATCATTCGTGTGACATCACGAATTTCAGGTGGCAAGGGTGATGATGGAAGAAAGAGCCAGTCCAACAAAGGGTCTCCGGTTGTTGCCGGAAGAGCGGATTGGGGCGAGGATTCAACACAGAACTTTTCAACGTCAGCAGCACATGCCGTCTCTACATGATGGTAGAGGACATGAGTGTGCGGAAGCTTTTGGAACTCCGTCTCGTGGTCCATGGTTGGTTGATGGTCCTTATCATTAGTGACTTGATTGCACAAAGAGATGAAATCAGAATTCCAGCATAATCGTTAGTGAAACGAATACCAAATGTGCGAATGCGTGCATACAGTCAACGGTATGCGGCAATCTCGCCGCTCACCGGATATGATGATGATTTCACTGATAATAACGATCATGATACCTTACCTTGGTGGCACCTCGCAGGCGCCAAGATGGCAACAACGAAAAGTATGGTATCGAATCGAAGCAACATGGTGAAGTGCCAGAAGTACGATACTTGCTTTTGCGGCGATGTCAACGAAAAATACGAGTATTCACGCTGACGACGATTTCTGTAGAAATTCTACACGGAAAGAATCGCACAGTCAACCACAAATTCTGCATTTGCTCGTACGGGTACTGGAATGAAAGATTTATCAGACAAGAGTACAAAAGACAATTTTGCGACTAACTGTAAAGCTTCGCTTTTTATACTACCTGGTACTACTATAACCGGCAGTTCAAAAGATACCGCTTGCATGTATTCTCGTTGTGTGGAAAACCAAAGTTCTAGAGTTACCAGGTACTTCGTATATTGTTTTAGCATGTAGAAATGTTGCTCTGACGACAGGATAAAATCTTGGCTGCTGGGAGGCAGTCCAGTTGGCGTAGCACGACGAGTTGTAGATTGTATTAACTTAGTAGTACGGTCGTTGATTGCTTACTATTATAGCTATTATAACCGTCGGATAAGTTGTCGCTCCTCCAAGAATGATCATGGTTCTTAGATTGGTAGCTAGCAGCTGAACGAATGTGGCTCCCGGGAATAACACTCCAGCACGATATTGTTTGTCGTTTGGGCATTACAGCATCCATGATGAACAGTATGATTATCATCGAAGATTTTGAAACAACAAGAATTGATCACGTCAACCTCACTTGCTGTGAATTGGCTTTTGTCAATTTGGACACACTATTTATTCAGCAGTGAAGTTCGTTAAAAAAAATTGTTCAACAAGTCAATTACTTCTATATATAACGTTTTCATGCGCAATAACATCCTTGTAGTGGTCTATGAAACTGACTGTGAGTAGCTACTACCGGTAGGCATGGCAGGAAACAAGTGTGGTATCCCGATATAGCCACACTCCCAGCTATTATTGTCTTGCGAGTGGGTAGGTGGGTGGGTGTGGTCTAGTCGGCATGGGGACCATATCCGATCCATGCTTCAACGGTCCAGTTCAAATTGTCCCGAATAAACTCTGCCATTTCCTTTTCCACTGGACGGTTCCGGCGTTGTTGTGGTGGCATTGGCTTGCATTTTGGTTCCACTCCCGTCAACTCGGCAATTTGTTGTATCATGCCCGCCGTGCCCTTGGTCAGCAAGTATTCATACTGCACAATCCAAACATCAGCAATTCCCTCGTATTGTTTGACTGACAAGAAATTTCGAATCTTGTCCGCTCGCATCTCCATAACGTTGTTGTAGGGAAGTCCACTACCGTCGTTTCTCATTTCGTAGAAGGGTTGATGTTCTGAATATTGAATCTTGTGTGGGAAGGAATCTTCAGGAATGGGTTCCACTGCACATGAAATGATATCACGATAATCAAAGTGTTCCTGGCAAGGCTCTGTAAGATTGTTGAATCGATCCGTGCCAGTTCGTTCCATCGTCCAAGGCGTCGTTAAAAATTCCTTCCAGTATCGGTCTGCTCTAAACGGTAGGTGAGCGGGTGCGTGATGGGGGACATGTTGCATTGCCTTGAGCCAATCATAAGGGTTGCGAAACTGGGCAACAACTAACGTATCATGAGGGTATCGGTAATAGCCAGGGAATTGAAACCAGTGCTTATATCGGGTAAGCTTCGTTGTAACTTCCATGGAGTGATTGAAGCAGTTGTGCAGGTGCCTATGGAACCGTAGACGGCACGAGAGCCAACAAAATGAATAATCAAAATAAATGAGAACACACGTTTGCGTCATTTCCCACGAGTTCCAAACCAAGGGCATGTGCACTTACCCCCATGTCCACCGAGTGCCAGAGTTTCGTTCCCCCAAGACAGTGAGTTGTAAGATTTTCTTCTTGCCATCAACCCCATTGTTTAGGTAATTGTTCGTTGTGAGGCCTCGCATGTATGGAAGCGAGCCTACTGACAAGTCCAGCTGACAAAGTCCGTACCCCAGCACAGCACACAAAATCATTGCTGGCAATTTGTAGCTCCTGGATGGTCCCTTGCGTTTTTTGGTTTCATCTACATCTAATGATCTCTCGGAAGACGATGGGGAAGGTCGAGGTGAAGTCACCATTGTGGCAAAAGTGCGAAACCAATGATACAATACTAGGATGCCCTTTAACCGATCAACAACAAGTAAATTTGTGTGAGACTTTGGAACTCTGGAGTGAAAGGGCAAAGGAAAAAGTCACGCAGTGAATACGTCGCATCAGATTGGAAGGGCACGCTCTTCACTTCCGGTAGGCAGTCTTGCTACCAACGAACCCGTGGTGGAAATATACGCATATGCTTGCGCGGGTTTGAAGCCCACAATGGTCGGGCGCTAGCGAGAAATTTCGACGACCATGTGAACCGAAGTGGGACAGCCAGCCTGGCATGATGCAGCCATCCCACCCGAACCACTTTTGTCCTAAACGATTGCATGTGTGAAAGCTTTGAATTCACACGCATTTAAGAGTGTGGTATTGCCCATTGGATGTAAGGGCGCGCACGCGTAACCGTCAGCGCATTGGCGCCCACACTTTTCCCTCGATTCAACATGTGAATCATCCTCGACTCAACTCACCTCCCACCAAGCCGGCGTGAAAATTTCCTCCCAAGACACAACACGTGTCGTACCTGTGACGGACGTCGACGAAAATCCCCGAACGCTGCCACGACCACTAACGACCGACAACTGACAAGGATCCGTGGACTCGATCATTCACACTTGATATATTCGATGATATTGTCAAGTGCCAATGTGTCTTGAATTTGAAGACAGGTGGGATTGTTTCCCTTGCCAGTGAATTTGGTGACCATAACGTTGGCAAGCAAAATGGCCGAGGAAGACTTGGGCAAAGAGACAAAAAGCGGCGACGACGAGCACGACAAGAATGTTTCAATACGTTCCGAACGTCTGGCGGTCACCACATACTGGCTCCGAGAGCATGCCAAGACCTTCATGGATGAGTGGACGCGAGGAGGTCTGAGCCGCTATGTGGATCTCCCAATGATTTGCGTTCTTGGCGACACATCTAGTGGCAAATCCAGCGTCCTCTCCAGCTTGATTGGCGTCGAGTTGCCAAGTGCAAGCACACTTACCACCAAGTGCCCTGTACTCATTCAACTTCAGCACACGGAATCGCGTCAAGAGGCACTCATTGACATCCTATGGCACGAACCAACAAAATTTTCCAAGGAAACGTCTCCCCGTCAACGGAAAAGAATTATTGAACAAAAACTAGAAGTCCGTTCCAAACATGATAGTGGACAAAGCAAGGAGGAAAGGCCAATCGCGCAACTTTCTGCCTCTCAAACCAAGACTTGCCCACCCCCACCGCCACCTCCAAAATGGATACCGCGCACTATCCACAAAAATATTCCAACCGAAATGCCCAAGCTTATCCAAAAAGCTCAGAAACACATTCTAGAATATCGCCAGACCATTGTAGCACCCGATGTCATATGCGTCACACTGTGGTCTCCTGACTGTGAAGAAGAACTGACGTTAGTTGATTTGCCAGGACTGGTTCAATTTCAGCATCATCATGAAGAAGAATTACTTGGACAGGTAGAGCAGCTCATATTACGATACGTCAATAATCCAAGGAGTATTCTTTTGCCTGTAATCGCTGCGCCAACAAATATCCACAACTCAAAAGTGCTACAGTGGGCAAAGCAAGTCGATCCTTTGACAACACGGACTATACCTGTCTTGACCAAGCCGGATCTAATGGATCCGGGGAGTGAGACTGATATCGTGGAACTCTTGCAACCACAGGAGGAGGAATCCAAATTTCATCATGGATTCTATCTCGTCATGAATAGGGGACAAGCCCAACTAGATAATGGAACGTCTTTGCATGAGGGCATGGAAATGGAACAGGATTTTTTTGCTACCACCCTACCTTGGAGTGCCGTTGGAGTACCCCGATTGGGAATTCCCGCCCTGCGGAGACAATTGGCTGACGTACTTTGGCAGCTCATGCAAGACAGTATGCCCGATATTCTTAAAGAGCTACAATCTCAATTTGAACAGACCGAAACAGAGTTGACTGATATGGGGACCACATTTCATACTCGCGTAGACCAACGTAAATTCTACAACGGGCTTTCGAATCGATTGGTATCACAGGTGGCCACTAGTTTATCCGGCAAAGGGCCTATACGGCGGAAAACGACCAAAGGAGCCAAGGTTCGCGGTAACACTGGAAGATTCGCTCACATATCGTCACCGTCCTCATCGTCGTCTCTTGACCAGGAAGCACACAATACCTTGGGTGGCGCTGCTAGGCTACATGAGGCCTGTAACGAATTTTTTCATGAAATACAAGCCAGTTCACTTGCTACTATCAATAAACTTGTCGACGGAGCTAGTGTACTCGTTTCGTCACCCGGGCAAGCGCTTGAAGTCCACGGAGAAATTGTTCATATCGCCGCAACCGGGGTTTATGCCTGTGTGGATTTCATCGATGAAAAAGATCATACAACTGAAGTATTGTTCGATGGAGTTGATTACATGGCCGACCAGCCAGATTTTGTACAAGATGAGGTTTGGAGCGACGATGGAAATCGAATCTACATAGGGCGGTCAGGTGGTCTTTATGATTCCTTGCGGAAGATTCCTATCAATAGAATACGAACTGATCCGTCATGGTTGCAACAGAAAATGTCACATTTTAGAACAGATGACTTGGCTTGCTTCATAAATGTTGAAATGTTTCAGCACATTGTTGCAGACTTTGTGGCCGAAGATTGGGTACCGCCCTGCAACAAACTTGTCGACACGCTTCAACTTATTTTGACCGACACTGTGAATTCAGCACTTCAAGATCACATTCAAACAAACAAGCGATTCCCTCTTCTTGAACAAATGCTTGAGTCAATCTGTCAACGGGTAACCAAGAACTTGATGGAAACGGCAAGGACTCAAGTCAGAGAACATTTAGAAATGGAACAGGAACATCCATACACACAAGACGAAGTTCTCCTGAATGCTTTGAATAAATCAAGATTCAGTAGTCTTCGACGCGACTTGGAATTGCAGCTACGTCTAGATCAAGAAGGCGTCGTCTACGACACTCAAGCAATCAAGACCATTTTGGATCGGGTCTTCAGTAAACATCAGAGAACGAACTGGATGGCAGAGCAGATGGAGCTTGTACTCAGTTGTTATGGTCAGGTTGCTACACAGAGAGTCCTCGATCGCACACCTCAGATCTGCTGGCAGACTTGTCGTACTCTCCCTAAATTATTGCAAGATGAACTAGGCTGCACCACCGATGATGTTTTGGAAACTTGTCTTTGGGAATCGCCTGCCTCGAAGCAAAAGTTTCATGACTTATCACAGAAACTTCAGGACATACAAAATGCTGTGAAATGCCTACAATCTATAAAGTAGAGATGCAGTCGCTTTGGCGTGACAACCCACTTGCACGCTCCCCATCCCGGTTACACTAGTAGGCATTGTCGCTTTTCGGGAATGGGCAAGGCGGTACAAGGTTTCACATAGGGATGCGAAAGTGAATCGATCTTGTTTTAAGGCACATGTTGTCGTATTGTTCGGGACAACGTAATGTTGGTAAAGAATACCAGTACATTTTACCGTTAACAACTAGATGATTACCTGTCATGACGACATCAACAGAAGTACCGATTGAGAGTAGTGAGCCAGTTTGGTTTGGATTACTTCCAAAATTGCTGGATCCTTTCCATGGCTGTAAAGGCTGGGGTCAATGTCTGGGAGCAGCCTTTATTGGACGCACATCGTTCCAACCTATCGGATCCAAGCCTTGGCAATCCAGCCTTCCTGTTTACTGGTAACGTAATAACGACCAATTGGAGAGACTTTGTCGTGGGACCACCAACGCCCTCCTCCTGCCCCCTTCGTCTGGTTGCAAAACGTCCTCCGTCAGTGTCATTATCTTGTACTACTATTCTTCATCAAAGCCTGACATTTCTTGAGAAAGATGGGTGCGCCTTGTTCATAACCCTTGTAAAATTTCCAAATCCAACTATACGAGGGTGGTGTTTGATTGTACAAGAATTCCCATTCAAACAAGCGTCCTTGTAATCGGGCAAAGGTGGATTTGTACGGTCCCGTTTCAACCCCCATGGACTTGGCCGAATCTGATGGAGCCTTGCGAAATTTGGCTTGCCAAGTGGGTGGAAACTCGTCCACCGCAACTTGTCCTTCGGGAATGGGCAAGACTGTACAAGGTTTCACATAGGGATGCGACAGTGCCCATCGCTCATAAGCATACCGTCCGACTCCCCAAAAGTTGGGAGCTGGATCGTATGGTTTGAGGCAAACGTATGGTGGAGTAAATTGCAAGATGGAATGATTCAAGGTAGTATCGTACATTTGTTGCAATAGAGTGGAATAGTCGCGAGGAGGATACAATCGTCGAATATAAGAACACTGAGCGGTCCACATGCTTTGAAGCAAGAAGTCCCAGAAATAATGAAATGATGAAAGGACAAAGAAATAGAATTGCGTGTAAGTTCCACCATTGTAGTGACAGCAAACGTGTTGGGGCAATCAAAAATGAAGCTGCATACATGTCTCTAAACAACTTACTTGGCACTAGCGAGATATTGTGGAAAGATATGAAATGCTCCCATACAAATATTGCAGAGGCTGGTCTTTTGTGGCAGGATGCTTCGACAGTCCATGGCTGCCTTGGTTGCCATACGACGAGCCTTTTCATTAGCTTCTGTCGGATGATATGATCCCTTGTCATGAATATATGTCACAAGAACATCATCACTTCCAGAAGGAATTCTTTGGCAATACTCCCATAGACTTTGCAGAGTGTGTTTTTCATCACCAACTGTTAACGACTGGTCGAGTTGACAATCATGATGACATTGAGTGGAAACAAAGTTTTGGAATGAAGTGTCTCCAATGAGTGTGTACCGAATGGTTGCATTCGGTGATGTAAGTTGGCGTTGCAAAAGTTGTTCCTTGACGATTCGTTCCGTCTCGCGACGATTCTTGTTCTCTGGAACAAACAGATTATAAAAAATTGGACCTTGTTGAAGGCCAACAGTAGTGGTATTAGTAACGGCAGCAGCAGCAGTAGCAGTAGTAGTAGAAGCGCCGGTACCGGTAGTAACGATATCTGTGGAGATAGCTTTGTGAAACCTTTGATTCCTCGTGACTACCGCGTCGCTGTGGGCAGCGCGATGGATTGACTGTGGTGATGATGATGATGATGAGTGTGAATAGGAGGACTGCAGCACCAGCAAGGAAATCTGTGTTACCACCGCACAAACGATCAAGGCTAAAAATAATAGAAAAATTCGATGAGGTCGAAGAAACAGCCGTGAATTACATGTTCCCGTTGGCATTGGATGGACAGCCCATGATGAGAATAATACAACTTTCTTTGTTTGTGCAGTACAAGGTCTTCATCAGGACCGACTCGACCCCAAAATGCGTCCTGAGAACCCTGGCGGCTGGCAGGTGTACCTGTACCTGGCCAGGTAGCTGGAAAACCGCTGTCCGAACACCCCTGGCAGCTACATGGTACCTGGGTACTTGGGTCGGGAAACCAGGGAGAGGAAGGCCCTCGGAGAATCTACCGGTATTCTGGACACGAAGAACCGAAGAACCGGTACCTTGTACCCGGTACCTTGTACTTGTCCTCCGAAAAGAAGTACGTCGACAACTCATCTCTCTCATCATTACACAGTCAGCGATCCACACCATCCGCCATTAAAAGTCAGGGAGCGACGGCGGCAAGTTGTCGTTGCCGTTGCGAATCTTGCCATTGCCCTTGATTCCAATTTCCACATGTCAATGGCATTGATTCACATCCGGGTTCGCACTTCCTTTCGCTCGCCTCTGCCATTCCCAACCATACCATGCGTTGACAAAGCACGAAACTAAACTCAAATTTGCCAAGACAAGTCCTCGGCAATGCGGCAATGGGCGAGAAGCTCACAATGAAGGCCTAACAGTAAGGCCTTGTGGAAAGTCCACTACTACCAGCCAGCACGACCAGTCACACTCTTGCTACGAAAGCTGGTCCACCGAGAGACAGGATGTCACTTGATTGCGAAGCAGTGCTATCCACAAGAAGACTACTCGAAGAGACCCAAAATTGTTGTCGGTATCGTGGCTGAATCATCCAATGACGCCTCGGAATTCCTCAAACGATGGCGAACCAGTCGAGTGGATGTCGATTCTCGTGGCAAAGCCTGCCTCGAACGACAGATGACAATAATCACCGAAGGTGTAATACCGAGCAGGAACGATTCAGTGGATTGGGAAAAGACAATGACTGAAGATTCTGTAACAACGTCTGCTTTGCTCCTTGGAGACCTTCTTCTACAAATTGGTGGCCACGACGACGACGATGACGAGCCACCGGCGTTCGAACCGACTTTCGAGGTCCTCCCATGATAAAGTTCCCTGGGTGGCACCAGTTGCGGGAGGGGCTGGGGCAGAGGGTGGTGCGGCGGGATACGCGGTTGCGAATGCGGAGGCAAGTTGTTGGGCTGTGGGAGGTTGGGGAATGGTACCTTGTAATTGCACCGGCGACAGAGGTGGCGACGGCTTGGGCGATTTCTTGGGCGGTCAGTGGAGTTGCAGAGGGGAGATTCGAGGTTTTGGTAGTGGAAGTTTGGTAGTTTGGTCCAATCGAGGTAGTTGAGGGGGCCAGCGGTGGGGTCGAAGTATATATGGGCGAGGCCTACTTACAGTTGGATGCGGATGGAGTCTTCATTGTTGCGGATGGCGAGTTCGAGGGAACGTGTCAGGCTGTCTTTGGTGAGGCGACGGCGAACAAGACCACATTGAACTTGGAGGGCGGCTTGGTTGATGATCGTGGCGATCGGGGCGAGATCGGCATGCGGCGCGGCTTGATAAGTTCTTGGGCAATCTTTCGGCGCAGAAGTAAATAGAGTGAGCTACTTTATCGCTACTGCATTGGAAAGGGAAAAGCTTCTCGGGTTTGCGGACGGCAATTCTTTCACTTTTGTGGGAGTCGAGCGTGCGTCTGTGTGACTCGTTTCTTTGTCTAGTTCGACATCGGTCGCTCGAAGCTAAACGTTCGACCACTAGCATCAACTTTAATTTTACTGTTAGCTAGCTCCACCCGTTACCAGGTACTACCGGTACCGGTAGTATTTGTTTCATGAGCTGAGCGTAGTAACAGTATTCCAACAGACATCAGTCAAAAGCTTCACGTTCGCAGTCAGGCAAGCTTGCCGATTGCCAATCCACACCCTCACTTTAGGACATGATCATAATGAAGCAACGACCATGCTCACTGCTGCTAGTTCTACTAGTCATATAGCCATAAACTAAACAGACAACTCCCAGACAATTCTCATTCCTATTATCCAAAAAAAAAAAAGAGTACCATGTCGAAGTTCATGGGCGCTCAGTCCGGCAACAAGTTGCCCCCTCATGGATCCTGTTGCGCAGTCACCGAAATAGTAAAAGAAGGAATGCCTACTTCAATCCATGTCACTCCCAACTCGCTTTATGGCCAATCATTTGAACCACTCCTTCACCCCTACCACTGCAAGCAGCGGAGGTACCCTCGGGTATGGTGTGAATAGGCCGCAATTGAGAAGAGTAGAGAACAATGGATAGCTGTAAGCACCCTGAGTAGTTTGCAGCCCAGCTGCCGCCTTGAAAATTATAGAAACAGATGATGCGACCTCAAACCGCCGGTGTGGGATGCTGTAGAATGTAGTAGCCTGAACTTGAACATGATGCGACCTCAAACCGCCGGTGTGGGATGCCATTCCATCGGTTGAGGGAAAGCAGGTGTGGGATGCCATTCCATCGGTTGAGGGAAACAGAGTCGGATGCCAATCCATCGGTTCGGAAAGCAGGTGTGGATGCCATTCCATCGGTTGAGGGAAAGCAGAAGTCGGATGCCAATCCATCGGTTCAGGGAAAGCAGGTGTGGGATGCCATTCCATCGGTTGAGGGAAAGCAGGTGTCGGATGCCAATCCATCGGTTCAGGGAAAGCAGGTGT